>JAOVVO010000162.1:0-133384 GCA_028564675.1 Onchocerca lupi | reverse complement strand
GGTCAAAAAAAAAAAAAAAAAAAAAAAGGAAAAAGATGAATCAATAGTTTCATAAAATAAGAAACTTCATAGAAGTCTATAAACGGATAGAAATGCGATAAATTATCGAGCTTATCACACTTATATAATTGCATATTCTCTCTCACATGCACAAGCATAAACATTAACTTCATTATTTACTTGGCATTTTTTATTTGCTTATTTTTTTCTAAAACAATAATGCTTTATCTTGTTTCACACTCATCGCCACTGATAAATTTGTACCGCCAAATTTATTTTAACAGTGTCAAGCAAATAAGGAATTTTTAACATATCTGGATTATTTGAGATGATAATTCAATCATACTTCAATACGCCTATTCCATTACATTTAAATCGCTACTTATTGTGACGACTCCTAGTTCACTATTTTGAATATTCATAAAATTAATTTGTGATTTTAAAAATTAATTTTAAAAAAGTCACATGATATATACAAAACGTCTGATATTCATAATGCTGTTCACAATAATGACAACCATTTGTGGAATACACTTATTTGAATTTTCAAAACCATTTGGATCTAAGGGTGAAGAATTTTTTGAATTAGAAATTTTTCTGTTTCTTGGTGAATGTTAGCTGAACCTCCATTAGCAAAAATGTTTAAATGGTTTAAATTTTAATTTCAAATTCGTTTCTTCTCTGTTTATAAATGCGATTCCAAAATGACATAATTTTGACAATGCTATTTAAAAGACTGTGATCAATGATTATAAATCATATTGGAAAACAACTCAGTGATGATGTAAACAACTAATGCTGATCTCCAAACGTAGTGATACATGGAGATTGGCCATGCTTCTGTTAGAGAAGCTACTTTAATAAACAATTAATACAACTTATCCAATAAAACCTAATGAATTATATCGACAGACAGGAACGAATGTGGCTTTAATTGATGACAAAATATTTATGGATTTACTTCATGGATTATTCCACTTAAATTTTTAGAGTGCTATCGAAATTTCTTTTCTTGAGACAATTTCAAGTGACAGTTATCGTTGGGCAACATATACATAGGATTTTGATAAGAAATATAAAACGTACTACTCTGACTCTTAAAATTAGCGCACCTTATTCACTAAATTTCAACAATGTCATCTTTTGCTTTTAAGTATACTTTTGCTCCATAGACACAATAGAACACAAATGAATGAATAAAAATGCCAAGGAATTGAATACTATTTTTGAAATCAAAAGCATTTTGGTTATTTAACGAAGTTTTATTCAAACTATTCAATGGAAGACATAATGATGAATATGGTAGGAAGGTGATTTATTCATGCACTAAACAAGATCAAACTGCAGTCCAGCCTTATTTCTCCGTTATATATCACTTTGAATTCGAGAAATCAAATTCTCCACAAAATAATTAATAAGTGACACTTTCAATTAATCATTCAACATTCTGGAAAGTATTAATTTATGTTAATTGTCTTCTGTTTCACTATTGTTCTCATTCATAAATTAAAATTAGAAAGCGGAGAAAATAAATAAGCAAGGAAAATGTAAAAATTGTTGTGAAATACACTTAATTTTTTTTTTCATTTTTCCTTTCTTTTTTTCTAATAAACTATAAATTGCAAATTCAATATATGTAGATCACATCGATTCTTAAAGAATGTGATATTATTTTGAATTTTTTTTTTTTTTTGATTCGTTTTTCTTTTGGACAGGATCAGAAAGTCTAGAAATTCAAGGATTCATTCACATCACTTGATAATGATTGAGATAAGGCGAACGTTGAACTTCTGGATCGATGTAAAGCTAAAATTGATTTTCAACATTTTTAAAGTTTTCAATTTTCTAATACCCATGTCCATTTTGGATTTCCATCAGGATTGCTTATATTATTGAGTGATTCACATTACAAAATATAATGTTAACCAGAAATTTCATCTGTAACAAATAAACAAATTTCCTTCTGAAATATGTAAATTAAATGGCAAAGTGGGAAATTGGAATGGAATTAAAATCAAGTCTTGTTCCAACTGCATTTTTTCATCTAATCCCATGTACATCCAAAGCTAAATCGTTATTTATTTTGTTAAAATTAATGCATTTTATGCTCTTTTTTATGGTTCATTGAAGAAGAGAATTTTTAAAAAATGCAATTAATTGTTTGAATAAAAGGAGAGAAGGAAAATTGTTCAAATTAAAAAGAACAAGAAAATAACATTTAATCGAATTTGTAAATTAAGAAAGACGAGATTCATAAATTATGTCGTCGAATATCTATTCTCCTCAGTCTATTACATTAACTGTGCTGCTATTCGTGCTAACTACTACGACAAAGACAGCACAGTTCTTCATTCCCGAGATTTCTTGAGAAATCGGTTGTGATCCCTGAGAAGACAAAACTGTACCTAGTTTCTTGATTATAATGCTTCATTCTCGAGAACTCTCGAGAAGTGAGTTTTGATTTCCCTGAGAAGATGATGCTGTGCTTAGTTTCTCGATTAGAATGCTTTCTTAAAATGTCGGATGCCAAGCAAATTAAAACACCGATAAATATATGTGCCTCTACAATGAAATGATGATGATCCAGTCAGTTCGATCAAAACGCTATTTGAAGGAGAGAGCACGCTGCAGTCGAGTAGAGATTTGTGTGCACGAGATGTGCTTGCAGCGTAAAGTATGTAGAGCGATGGTGACACAGGTGGTGACACAGGTGATGACACAGGTGATATTGGCAAAGGGAAACGAGTATTGGGAAGCAGGCGAAGACGAGGAAGGTTATAATCATCCTTCATTCAAGAAGGGACAACGGAGAGAAGAGAATAGAGTAGGATGAGATGATGCGACAGTACAACAATCACCGTCACATCTACTACGACGCCAAAATGTCGAAGACAGACCTTTGACCGGATTTTTCGTGCATTTTACTCGGATCGGAATTATTTTTCCATCGTCGATCAGGATAACCTAACCCAAAATGATTGTTTATCCTCAATCTTCTATAGTCAACTCTTTTCCTAAATTTCACAGATCAATCGATTATTTTAGATTGTTTATGTGATATCTTTATCAAATTTCAAATGATCAATCTATGCAACTATTCATATATATTTGATTTCGAAAAGAAAAAAAAAATTCTGTGGAATCTGTGGAAAGCTTCTTTCATCATTTCTCTCTCAGTACATTCTAACTTTCCTATTTGCAATACTATGAATCTAATTTATTAATGGTCGATTAGCGCTCATATTTGAAATATTTCACGTCTGACGTGGTTATACAAAATAGATCACCGATCAGTATTGCGAATGTTGATCATCATCAAAATATTTAAGATCTTCCAGCATTCGTTGTGATCTTTTTGAAAAATCACCAAACTTCTTTTTCATTTTCTTCCAATTTCTTGATATCCGATGGTGGAATGATAATAATCAAATAAGTAGTGTTGTCAAATACTGATCGGGTATCCTATAAGATTAAAACAACAAGACAGGTATGCTCTGTATTGGTGATGAAAATGAAGGATCTGAAATACCGACAGATTTGAATAGAAAAGTTTGACGGCTGACATTTAGAGTACCGATGTATTAGTTTTTCCCGTATTTCTTCTGATGTATCATAAGGTTTGCATACTTTTCTAGGAAGACTAAGTTTTTGATAGGGCTGGAAGGATAGTTTTAACCTATCTAATTTTCCTGAGCGATTCTGTGGCATACTAGACAGTAAAAATGAGAGTTACTTCATACTATAATCAGGTCCGGTTTTTTTTATCATAACGTTTTGAAATATGAGTAAACAAGTTGTTACAATTAACAAATCGTAAAAATCTGACCTTCCATTCTTATCAGTTTTGTTTTTCTTGAGAGCGAAATACAAATATAATTCTTTCGCGGCATGAATCATTGTTTTTCATAACATTCAGGAATAGTTCATTTCGTATTTTCTGAGAAAATTTGAAATTATTTTTGAAAACATCGACTTTTAATTATCTAAATTAAAAAAGAATGGGTGACTGTTACTAGTTGATTTCAAACATATGTAAGAACAGCGAATTAAAATTCGCTGTGGAATTCTGCGTCCATATGAAGAAACTCGCATAACGTATTCTGGATACAGCAATAAGCTGTAAATTCATTAAACAACTGAAAGACGGCTATCCTTTATAATCATTTTGAATTTGATGGGTGAAAGTGTCATGTTCAATTGCCTCAACTTTTATTTCTTTTCAAGATTCCTCCCTTGTTATGTTGACTAGTTTTTGGTGGCCATTTTAGAAAGCGTTAACAAAAATTAATCATAACTGCTTTCTCCAAATGCAACCATCTCGAACATTTCTTAAAACTTTGAAATTAAAGAGATAAGGCGCATTGTTGATTCTACTCTTATTAGCTGAAGGATGGGATAGTTCTTGGAACGATTAGGCCAAGAGCTGATTCATAGGGAAAGTGCAGAGAAATTTATGAAAGAGCCTGTTGAAAGCTTTTTACTTTTCAATCTTGTGCATTAAGTAAACAAATATATGAAGGTTAATGGTGAGATGTGGCTGAGGTAGGAGGGAAAAAGGTAAATTTCGCATACCTTTTAGGGATGGGATCAGTATGTACATAAGTTGTTTAAGCACATAAATGGAAATGAATAGCAGATTAGTCATCTAATTTCCGTAATCTGAATTTACTTTCCATCACATATAGGATAGATTCATTTTTAGCAAAAGATGTTCGAAAATTTCCTTTTTCTAAATATTTTAATTTTTTGTTCGATCTTTGTTCACGAGAAGCAATACTACTCTATTCTTTGTATTGAAATTTCTCACTTCTCCATTTTATGTAAAAAATATTTCTCTTAAATTTACATATTTTTTAAATGCAGTTGAAATGAAACTGAATGATAAAAAAACAAAATTAAGAGAATCAAAAGCGAAGTGCAATTAAATCGTAGAAAAATAAAATTGCAATTTGGTAAGTTTTCCTGTTGCTGGTAAATTAACTGCAACAAAATGAAGATTTACAAAGATCGAATGATCGCAAACGGATCATTTTTGGTATTATTATTGATTTTTATCTGTTTCCACTTTCTCTTCTCTAATCCTGGTTTGTCGCTTCATCAGGAAGCCCTACCTGAGAATGATACTCATATGTTGTCACTGTGAGGATCAACTGTATTACAGTTCGAGCAAAAGTTCTATTATCAATGATTCGTTAGGTTCTCGAGAGGCTTGCTTTTTTCATAGAATTTTATTTTTCGAACGTTTAGAACAGTCTCTTTCTTATAGCTATTTTTCACTCTTGCAATAAATCTATGAAGGTTTAAGAAAACATGTTTTTGTCACCATTTTCACCAATATAATGCGGCGAATGTGGTCAAAGTTAAGAAATCCTTTTCACTGGTTCGTATTCCTTACTGATCGGCAAAAAATTCTAATGAACAGATTTTCGGCACTAAATCCATGAACCCTTCCCAAAATCATTTAGAGTCCATGATTTGTTTAACAGTGAACTGGAAGACATAAAACTGAGTGGACAGTGAAACTGGAAGTTTTGAAACTGTGTTTTAAGTTTAATCGAACTTCCTCTGGAAATTAATTTTATCCAAATCAGCGGACAGAATCGCTTTTCCATTAACATGTTTTTAGTACTTTTAGTTAAGGCATGTTGTTTTTTACTTTCACTTTCTAATCGGCTAAAAATCTTGCCAACATCATTTCAATGAAATTTGAGAAAAATATTCAAAAAACATTGTAATTACTGATAGGAAAAAGAAATAAACAAGTGCTGGTCGATTTGCATGAATTTTCTGCTATGGAAAAGAAGTAAATTTGGATGAAGTTATTTGTGATATACATGTAAAAAACAAACATGTCTGTGTCTATCACATTTTAGTAATCATTTGAGTGGAATTCTTCAAGAACATTCTAAAAAATAACATCATTAAAAGATTTCTATTTCAAATATTTTACATCACTTTCGCAATATTAGAAATAAAAGTTTTAAATTTAATTCCTTTAAATTTTTTCTATTGCTAATCATTTTTTGTAACTCGCATATTACTTTGTTAAATTTTCCTGTTTTTGGCGTATAATCTACTCTTAATAAGATCCAAGAAAGCATCACATTTGACAGTTTTAGTCGTTCTTGCGACATTTTCTAAGCCGCATTCCTTGAATAGTTGCATTGCTCATTGTAGACTCATTATTTTCTACCTTTTTTTTTTTTCTTATTTCTGTAGATTTAAATGTAAGATTCGAAGTTTGAAAGTAGTCATGTTGTAATTCAGTTAGCAATCTCTAAACCGATAGATGGGATGAAAAGTTCAAAGAATACCACGAATATTTCAATTTCTCTTTTCTCAACGTCCCTGTCTCGCTTATATTTTGTCTTCAAAACTATAAACAATGTGAACGAACCTGAAAGAATGTTTCCTTTCTTGATGTGTAATTTATATTGCATATGATAGTTATTAAATTAAGCTATTAAAATGTCCTCACAATGTCCGATATTTTAAACTAGCGCTTATATGATAAGTACAGTATCTGTCTTGTGACATATTTAACCTCAGTAGCACGCTGAATGCTCGAACTGAGTGTGCGCATGCATGCATGCACATCAAGATGAACAGTTGTGAATTTCGTTGAAGTTGTTCATTGTCATTATAACTGTCCACATATATAATTAATTATTACGAGAAGATGCAGTCCCGTGACGACAGTCTAAAATATGTGTACATCTTACATGTGGACTGTTAACTTCTTCGAATGAATGAATGTTCAAATGCGGACATTCAGAAAAGAATTAATTTGATAGTACGCGTTGTGTGTGTGTGTGTGTGTGTGTTGTGTTTGTAATGTGCAGCGACCCAGTTATTCTGAATATTTCTCTCGTTTGCACGTCGTCTTGTGTTGCGCACACTTCGTAGTCACTTCCTTCCATCTTCGCATCCTTCTGATTCCACTGCTCGCCGCCGCTCGGACAAATCGTGTTTTCGCCTCCTCTGTCAACAATTTTTACTATTGCGCTCTCGCAACGTCACATTATTATTATACTATTATGGAAGATGGTGATAACATTGTTCTTGAACAAAATTTCTGGATTTTCTTGCCATGATATGCACAAATGGTCACCAAAAAATGATCTTGCACTTCAAATTTATTCAATTTTAATTATTTGGTAAAAAAAAAAAAAAAAAAAAAAGAAAATCAATGTCCAAAATATATAATCTTTGAGGAATTATAATCACCGCTGACATTTGGATAGAATATGAATAAGCGTTTATTTTCTGTAATAAGGTACAAACTGTCTTCCATTGTATCGTGCACTTCAAAATGTTTTAAATTTCTAAGGCTTCTGAAGCAAAAAACAGTATTGCATATATTCACATATTTTTAATTTAAGACTAACTTTGGAGAGTAAAATTTTCGATCAATATCATAGCCAGAAAAATAGCTGAAGAGATTTCTTTTCAATAGTTATTTTTGCTGAAAATCATAACTTATTCCGACTCCTTTGGGACATGGGAATACTTTCATTTATCAGAAAACATGCTTTTATTGATTAGATAATTTTCTTGCAAAAGTAATCTATCCAATTAACATAAATACAAGAACTCAGAAATATGTTCAAAAAGGAACGCATAATGCTAATGATTTATTTAATATTTAGTTCTGCTGCTATGTATCTTTTGAATATTGTTATAGGGAACAAGAAAGAAAATGGAATTGTAATAGAGAAATTCAAAAAAAGATGAAAATTAACATTCAACAACAAAATGAAAAACTTTCTCACTTATACTGTTTATGCAAAAGAATGAAACTGCTGTTCGAACTAGTAGATGAATTTTAACTATCACTCGGCATTTAGCGGCATTTTTTAACATCATTCTTGTTTATGTTCGCTATCTACGCGATAATCGCGTTCCGGATTGGACAATGATCGCAGGAAGTGAAGAGTTATGTGAGTTTACAGCGATCGTTTTGTGCATTTAGATGACAGTGATCTCGTTTGCATGGTCCAATCACCTTCAGTGACTTCGGAGCATTCTGTACGTATCCGTTTGTGCGCGTATGTGTGCATGTATTTATCTATGTGTACGACGGCATGCGACGTGAGTGCATGTGTGCGAGATGCTGTGTTATGTGCAAAAATAGGGGGATATTTAGCCTCAGTATTTTCAATGGCTGTCCTCGTTTTATGACTGTTTCTACTGGAGTAATCGAGACATTTAAAAAAAAAAAAAGAAAACTTTTGCATCTCTTTTTGCTTAAAAATGCTCCACTTTCATTACACTCCAACATCAACTGCTACTTACTCTTCACTAAATCTTACCATCTGTAGCAAAGCTCTGTGCTAAGTATCACAACATAATTTTCTTTATAATGAAATTGTTTGGCAAAATCCATGGAATAAAAGCTCAAGCTAACTTTAATCAGTTTTACTTCAACGTCCTCATTGACCAATATACTAATTATCGTCGCCTTTCTAATATTATTCCTTCAATCGCTTAGGATCAGTTAATATTCATCACATTAAGGATCACTATTTGAGTGCATTTACTTTACAATTAATCTTCAAGTTTTAGATTGATCTGCAAAGATCTGCAAATTTTATTGAATGATAGAACGTAATTTTAGTATTGCCAAAATTATGTGATCCTCAATACATTGCTTACGCTGCTGGGAGACGAATCATAATGTAACCCAATGAAGTTTGGAATTCATCATGAAGATGCAGATAAATTACGGTCTGCATTGGACTGACCTTGACATTTTACCTTGAACTTTTAGGCGACTTGTCGTAAAACATTTACTTCTTTACAAATGGGCCTTTCTCACTATTATTAATTCGACTATACTACTTTCCATGATTAGGCAATCATTGATTCGGTTTTTTTGAAGCGGCATAATATAAATTCTATTTGCTCAAAATGTAACTGAACTAAAAAATTTTTAATATGGATTTTCTGGCAAGTTGAATGAAATTAACTAACGCAAATGAATTTTATATAATATAAAAATTCTCGCTAATCTTTTTGAAAAAAACGAAGTTTTTCAATTAGCATTTCTCCAGTTATTTGCTGTTTACGTAGTAATTCAAAGTGGTGCTTTTTTGCTTTCTTGTCAAGTGTTTGCTTCAAGAAAAGTAAATCTGAAAGATCGAGCTGGTTATAATGCTGCTGTCCTCCAAATATCAACGTTATCTTAACATCACTACTACAAATATTCACTGCCAACAATGATGCCATCAATATTACAACTTAATATTGTCATCGCAGATCGTTTTCATTATTATTTTCAGTGTAATTGCATCCATTATTACTGTCATAACCCGTTGTCTGTCAATAAAAAATAGGTTTATTCTGTAGCATAGAAATTCCTCTTTTTGGATGTTCATTAATTTCACAACAACCACTTTGCAGAAAATCGTCGAAATAATTGAATGGTAGTTGGTTCGCGGGATATCAGAGAATGTAGCAGATATTATGTGATTCAATTCGTTCAATGTTTAAAGCGTTGGATGCTCGACATGATCAGAGATTCTATGGAAAATGATTAGATCTATTTTGGCCAATTGAAGCACTGTACTTTTTAGTGCATCGCTTTTGATTGCTGAGTCGGAATTTCTTGATTTGGATTCAGAAAACTGTGGGACATCAAAGAAGGAAACAGTGACTATGGTCTTTTTTGGTGGAAAATCGGCTTCAAAGATTATCGATCCAGAAATTGAGATGATTGTCGCTGGTCATAATATGCAGTCTACTTTTCTCCGCTCATGACAATCGAGAAAATTTCGTTGTTGTTGCATAGAATAAGAGAAAACAACACTTCAAAACGTTCTTTTTTTGATTTCCAGTCAACTCATGAGGTGTCTCCAACCATCTGAGCTTCTTCATTTTTCATGTTTGTTTCGAATGCCGAATGACGATGAGTTCTTGGGTAATTTGTAGTTGTAAGAGGATGAACTCAATGATTTCCCGCTTTGTTGTCAATTTCCAATGACTGGTCACCACATATCTTCATGGCTGTCGTTTTATTAGCAAAACTTCAACTACCACTGCGTTGTTTGTTAACATTTCGCCGAATTGTTGATGTTGCTAAAACTTACCAGTATTTCATGCTGATCTAATTTGAATTTAAGTAAAAAAAGTAATAAGTTATTAGCAAGAACATATAAAGCAAGAAGTGTCTATTAAAGTAATGTATAATAGAATCACATTTATCTAAGAACATCTTACGATTTCAGTCAACAAATTTCAATAGCGCGAAAATCGCAATTACTATATATATAAATATATTAGTATTTTACTAATTTCTATTTATACATGCATTCAAGATATGTGATTTGTTGTGTAGTTGTGTGCATGTGATGTGATGTGATAGTGTCACGATATTCGGACACCTATTTTAATTGGTTCAGTGAAGGATTGGAGTGCTTTCCATTAAACATTTCCTTAGTTGTCAACCATCCGTCGTCAGTCATTGATTTTATCGGAAATAGTTTTTGTGTTTTAATTATGAAATTCTTTGAGTTCAATTAAGAGATCTCTAAGGTCCTGTGTTATTTTATAAAATTTTTTAGAAATTCAGTAAGATTTAGTACCTGTAAGAAAAGCCAGGAAAAGCAGACAAGTTTTAAGACAGATGAAAATGAAAAGCAAAATTATCCAATAAGAAGAAATGTGCCCGTTAAATATTTTTGTTAATATACGAAAAACAACCTTTTGGTGCTGTAGACTTATGTCCTTATAATTAGTCCAGTATTTTATGCTTTTCAATTTTTCTTTCCAATGATCTTCAATAGATAGTATTTACTGGTTCAAGCATTCTGTTCTGAATTTATAATTTTCTAATCTGTACCAGTCAACATTCCAAGCATTTCGGTAGGCGACTCAGACTTCGGGAAATTTGCTAGTCATCATAATTTTTGGAAGAAACATTTAACGAATCTTCATCTATTTTAAAATTCCCTAAAGTATTCGTAAATTATTTTCTCTTAAATAAGGCAATTGAAATCATTTTTGATTCAACATACTATTATATCCAATATTTTTTAAATTTTGTCCGAAAAAAAAGGCTGGAATATATGAAAGTTTGCTATGCTTGATAAATCTTTTTTTTATTAGCCAGAACCAGTAACGACTAGGTCTATTATTATTACTTATTGTGTTTTGCTATCAGAATTCATTTATTTGAAATTTTCGCTCTTTATGAATACAAAACTCAAAACATTAATTTGTCCTTTTGGATGATTTCAATCAATTGCACCAATATCAGGATGACAAAAGTAGGATTACGAAGCCATGTAGTGTTTGGATTTTATTAATATTCAAGTACAGGGTGTACAGATCTCTTTAGTCTTGAGGATTCATTTCATGATTATCGTAATGAGGAATTATCAGGTTGTGTCCGATCTCACCCGATTCTTATTCTACAATTCCATCAACATTATATCAAGTCACATATATAGTAGATTATCGATTGCGTTGATAAGACTAAGAAAAAGATTAGGCAATGATAGAATAGTATCATTCATCATGGTACTCCTTACCCTACAAGAAACAGGAAATGTTCATGATAAATGAACAATTATGTAGCGTAAAAATATTTGATCTAGCGTGAATAAATGTAAATCCACGCAATCAAACAAACATTCGGACAGAAGAGAAGCGTGCAATAAATATGCACGTTGTATGGCATGTCACCAATCGGACAGCACGACAGCAAACGAGAGAGCTTTCGGAAGGGCGATGGAATGTCGTCCTCAACAACTATTAACATAACAGTTGTGGCTTTGCTCTCACTTTTCATCTATATATTCATTCTACTTTTTTGTCTTACCTGCATTCACTTGCAGAAATCAACAAAATTGAAGAGTGTATTGCATTGCAATGCAGTCCTCTAAATGTGCCTGCCACATGCAGCAACAGTACAGTATAGAATACAATTTATTAGTGATCGAATAAGATGGTACTACTACCTACCTACCTGGATCTTCACCTTTACTTCTTGTAATTTATTTCTGAATATTTCAATTTCCCTACCCTATCTATTCTCATATTCGCAATCAATCCCTTTCGATGTATATTATATATTATGGATGTTGTTATGTTAATGTTTTATATTTTACTTTCTTCTTTCCATTCCTCTTCCTTTCCGGGTTCTTCAAAAACGATATAGATGCTTCAATTTTCAAGGTTCTCCCCCATTCTAACCAAGAAAATTGAAATCGTCTCATCCTGTCAAAATTCTCTCTCTCTCTCTCTCGTTTTCCTCATTTTTCCATTTCCTTCCTTTCTGCTCAGATCTGCGCAGGTTTTTTTTTTTTTTTCAAACTTTGCTAAAATGGGTTTTTTTTGCTGCGACAAAACATAGAGTGCAATCTTGCTCCTTCGCCTACTTCTTCTCATTCCTTCGTTTTAAAAACTTTTTTCTTCTCTTATTTCTACTGTTTAAGCATATATATTTTATCCCTATATCTTTTAAGCTTTTTCTTTTTTGATTTTTGCAGAAACTTTCGTCGAACCTCGCATAAGTTTACATTAATCATACCAGCAATGGTATTAGTAAAAGTGTTTTCACCTAAATCTATTGTGAACGAAGACAAAATTCTTTAAATTCGAAGCATTTTCGGTCTAATCCATATTTCACTATATTGTATACTATGGTATACAAGGTATTGCCCAATACTTTATCGTAAATGTATTTCAAACTTTGCCAGTTTTTATCTATCCTTATTAAGGCTCATATACTTGTGATCGATAAACGAGCCTGATTATATAAATTAATTTGTCTGCTACTTTAACAAAATTTGCATTTCTCATAATTCAACTTCAAGGAATTTTATGAACAATGATACTGGAACTAATGCTGAAGATCGACAATTGTTAGCTGTGTAGGAAAATCAACTTCATAAGTTTTAATAATTTAAAAAAAGCAATTATTTGAGATACAAAATTTGTTTGTATATGACAAAGATATAAAACATCAATTGGCCCAAAGTTTTGACAGCAGGAAAATCTATCGCTTTAGATATAGGAAAGAAAACTTGTTGCTCATGAAGAGACATTGTATATTGGCGTTGAAATTTGAAAAGAGCAAACTACATCCTTAAACTACATCATTTCTTATCAGGGTGACAGGAGCAGCACAGCAACTGCCTGACGACAAGTCATGATAAAATAATGCTTTTAGAAGTTTGTTCGATGGTTGCTGCATCCTGCAATGCTCATTTTACTGAAGTGGGAAGATGAGAAAGTGCTACTTAAAATGATGACAGCAATGCTGATTGGAACAGAAGGAATTCTGAGAGAACTGCCGTCAGTTAAACTTTGTCAAACGCTCACCAAGCCCTCATCGTACTTTCTATAAAAGACACGCTTTAAAAGTAAAACACCTATACCTCTGTACCTTTATCTTTCTATCGCCAGCCTTCTTATCCAAAAACTTACAGTGCGAAATGCTGCAAACTTTCTACCATTCCTTGCGATCTAACTTAATAAGGTTTTTTATAACCCACTGATGGTTTGCAGTGCTGCAATCGTCTGGCTTCAACTAAACAATATCTTGGCTCTTCTGAAACTTAACTTAAATTTTGCAACATACTAGAAGCTCTGTTTTGCTCCTGCACTACTCCTACGTCCCATTGTTGCTAATTTTCTCACATGGAATTATGGTGGAGTCAAAATTAAAAACCAATACCACTTAGAATCTAAAATCCAACCATTTTGAAGACAGCAAGTTCAATTTCAAAATACTAGCTATCTATAAATTATTTTCAGAAATTTTCTAATATTTTTCAATTAACTCACCCCTGAATATCTAAGGTAGTATGACAGTTTAATCTACCATATTAAATGACACTGTCATGTTTAAGTTGAGAAAATTTTCAAGTTTTTCGAATTTCGTTTTTGTAAAATCCTACTCAATTATTTAAAATATTCTTTCGCATTATAAATCCTTAAAATATTGCAAAAATATTTTCAATAAATAGCTTATGGATGATTGACAGAGTTTTTGTTGTTTTAAAATAGCCGACATATTTATAGCAACAAGAATATGTCAGCTATTTCAAGCAAAAAAATTATTTGAATTAGTACTGCATAATTCCAGAAGGAATATAAATTACTTCCTAAACTTTCATTCCCACTATGATAGGAATGGTTCTCTTTCTGCAAGTTCGATAAATTTTCTCATAATCTTTTATGATTAAACTGCAATCAATATCAGAACGGTGAGGTAAACTTTAGTGATTGTAATTGATATCCAGTGTATCAGGAATTAGGGTGAGAGCTTTTGATTTTTTCAAATGCCTTTTATAATTTTCAAATTTTCTTTGTAAATATTTGAAAGAGGAAGATGAAATTTACAATTTCTCTCTCAACAATACTAAGAATAACAGTTTAATCTTTAACTTGTATATTCAGTATGACTTTAAGGAAACCGCATGAATTTCAATAAATTTTAATAATTATTTTTTTGTTGCCTCCATATGCTATTCTGTGTGTACCTAAAAAATCCGACTCCTTCATCAACAATTTTGATGAAATTGTATGCCATTCTTCTTTTCTTCCTCTTCTCTTTTCTCTGTCCTCCAAAATTTCATTCTAATTATCATGTTTAATACGATTCCATCCTTCTTTTTTTTCTGTTCACCTTTCCTTCCTCCAATTTTCATGAATTTTGTTTTGATTTTGTATTTCACGAATCAGATATGCGCTGCAGTATTACCGTACGATAAACATAGCTTCTTCTTCTTCATGCATCACAAATCGGCCACTATTATCTCCTCGTTGGCCTAAATTTTTCAAGAAAATTTGTCTAAATTTTTTAAAAATTCATCAAAATTTGTGTACATATTTGTGGTTTTGATTTTGCTGGTGTAGCTTTATAATATGAAAGAAGCGCAGAGGATCATAAAAAATTTTGATGATGGGAGATTTTTCCCTTAGCAATATTCAAATTATTGTGGTATTTTAATTATTTTAATAATCAGTTACTAAAATTAATTAAAAAAAGAATTAACCATAAACAACTGAAATGTTCATACAAAAATATGAGAATGTTTTCTTTGGTGAAACTCTTATATATAGAATTTCCTTATTTTGTTGAGCAAAATCTGTTCCAAGAACCATCTTTTCCATGGATATTTTTGAGTTACCTTGAGCACAATGACTCATGTTTTCTACAGTTCCACTAATCAGTAACGCTGAGTATACCTTAATGAATGCAATAAGTTGCTAATTATTCCATTAAACTTCGAAATTTGAAAATTTCTTCTAAGCAAAGCAAAAACAGCAATAATGAAATTACTTCATCATGTGCACTAGAGAAGGACAATTGATTATTCAGTGAATAAACTCCAAATTTATTAATTATTGGCATGTATTATTATAAAGAACTTGTCAAGAGTTTTTTGAAATGTTTATTCCATTAAAAAAAACTCAAAAAAGCGGTTTATTTTTTAAAATGCCATGATTAATTGCAGTGCAGAGAAAAATGCGCGAATATTTTATCTTTTGGTGAGTTGTCCGAGTTTTGTAACTGTGATGAACAGAATTTTTAAAATCCCAAACAGATTAGCGTAGAATTGAAAACAAAGCAAGATATTATAGTAAATTACAATTTTAATCCATTTTTATAATTTCAGCAAGATTTTTCTTTGTAAGTAACATTATAAAATTATTTTAAGCATTATTATTAACACATGCGTTATCATCTTCTTGCTGGCCTTCAAGTCTCGAATTTTTTAAATATAAAAACAACTTTTTAATTGCCGAAGTGATGTACCAGATATTTCTGGTGCTAATTAGTAATTGTACGATATATCATCATTTGTATTCGATCAATGAGAATGTTAATTCAACTATCAGTTCTTCAACTTGTGAAACATGATACCATTACTCCATAATTGCCCAGCGTATTAATAATTATATATCAAATGTAACACTGTTGTGAAAATTAGACAATGACTTCCAGATTTTTTTTTCAATGGTTTTTTATGGTTTTTATGGTTGAATTTTGTTATCTTAATATTTTATTGATGCAAAAAAAAGCAATCAATAATGATATCTTTCGATGCTTCTATATATACGTTTAAACTCATCGTGACATTTGTTTTTAGAAGTTTTGCGAAATTTGCTCCATATTCAGGTTCAATGTTACACAATCGCTGACTCAGCAAAAGCCAATCCTGTCGTCAAAAACGCGTAAGGCGATATCAGGGCTGCCTGCGCCCAGGCGCCACCAACCAGTACCACTCGAGTTTTCCAAGTATGTCGCAATTTCCAAAGTTTTATTCAATAAAATTAAATTTGGATTTAAGTTATCAAACCCCCTAGATTTATAGTCAATGTCTTAATTGTACATCCTGCAATTCATTTCTCTTGCTCTAACTATGTTGATAAATTCCGATCTGTATTTTCTTCGCGATATATGAATGATCACGCGATCATTCTCTAAAAGCTTCTTGTTAGCCAAGGAGGCACTCTTATATTTTCAAATACCTATAATTTATCAGGAAATTCAAACAAAGGTTTTTTGATTTTTTGAAATTCGAAAACTTTGCGAAATTCCAAATTAATAAATTGCACATTTTTCAAGTCTCATCAATTCAAATGTCTTGTTGATTGCACATTTTATGATTCATATGGTACAAAATATACAAAAATTTCCTCTTAAAAAGTAGACGAAGGAAAGATGACTTCTTTGCTTAGAATTTCTGGTTTTGTAGTTTGCCAACTCATCCTGCAAAATTCTGAGTCTTTTTTACTGAGAGAATTAGTGTTCCTATTTTTGGATTACATGACTATTACTGATTGCAATTTCCACAGAAATATTTACATATTTGTATAACCGAATGTTTAATTATGTCGATATTTATTTATTTAGTTAATTATCGAAGTTTTCTATATATTTGAAAAGTTCTGATTAATTAAGCAAAAAAAGGGCTTTCAGCAATGACTTCTTGTCTGTTTTTGCTTTCGCCGAACAAATTTTTCCTTATTTTTATTTCATAATTCTAATCATATAATGCGCATCTATCTGTTTGATATATTATTTCTTGCAAACTGCAGCTGTGATATCCAATACTGAAGCACAATGTTAATGATTTTCTTGAAGTAATTACTTTAATGTATGAACGCGTTGACAAATTACTTGTTAATAAGACTTTGGCTACTTACTCCACGTTTCATTCTGAAGGGAAGTACGGATCACGTGTAAAGCATTGATTATTTCGCCATGGTACGGATCATGATACAGATTTGACGGACAGGACTATTTTGGTCCTTACGTACCAGTACATGAATCATTTTGAATAAATTTTGTATCGGATTATTGTAAAAATGATTAACAAAGCATTAATTTTAATTTTTATGAGAGGATATATTCGAATTTTTCCATTATAACTCAAAAGAAGATCATCACTAAAATCCTTTGCTTCTAAAGCAATTTTTGATTTTTTAAAACTTGTTTTAGTAACTAAAATAATTTTCAATATTAATAACTTTGCTCCTAAAAGACTATTCCAGATGAAACGTTCCTTTTGACAGTTTTTTGTTATGGATTGTTGGAATCTGGAATAGCTATATTATACTTTTCACTTTCATTTCTTTCAACGCAATAACTCATGTTTTTTTGCTCGCTGATGAGCTCATCAGAAAATTTTTAGGCTTTCAAACAAGAAAAAAATAGAAATTTAACCTAACCTAGCCTAACTTAACCTTTTCCTTTGTAAGTAGGAGAGAAAGAACACTACAGAATGAAATGAACATTCCTGCGCTGCCTTAGAAAAGAGTTTCACTAAAAAGCGCTCAAAGACGTGTACTAATCTACTTTTGTTAGCACTGATTTGCCATACTTATCAACATAATTTTTTTGATAAAGTTGGGCTCATAAATTCATAAGCATTTATTTTTGTAAAAAATTGAATTTTATCAAAGTCTCGCCTTTTCTTAATTTCAATTAGGAGCAATTTTAGTTAAGATTCAAATATCACACTACTTTTGAATAATTTAATGACAGTACTAAATCTCCGGTAAAATTGATCGATTACTTGCTAGATCAAATGAATAAATTCAAGAATCGAAATGATATTTTTCGTTAACAAAAGATATTATTAGCGGAACTGAATGAATTTGTTCAAAAAAAAAAAAGTATTTCATGCGATGAAAGTATGATTTATTTTTTCGAAATGTTATTTTTGAGCTGAATGAAACTATAATTTTTTTTCCCGACTTTTAATGAAGAATGCTCGCTTAGCTGCTACAAATAATGATACCGGCAATGAAATTATTGCCAAGAATATTGTTGTAACATTGTATCATGAAAGATGGTTCGTGGCAACGATCTGCAATTGCAGTTGTCAAAATTTGAGGGAGAAACGTAGGAAGGCGGAATATCAGATCATTACTTGAAAAAGTGATTTATTAAATCATGTAGGAATTATTCTTGCACTTGTGCAAGAGATCGAAAGCTTTGTCAGTAAAACATTGCATATTAGCATTTTTATCAAATTTAAATTTATCTCTGAAGTTGGAAGCAGCAACTACAGGAAAATCCGCTGAAGAAAATTTTCTGTAAGTCAAGCATTGAAGCCAGAGTCTTATCATTTTTTAAATTTTATCGAAAATAATAGAATTGCTGCACATTAAGGTTTTCAAGAGTTTTTCAGTTCACTTTATGAGTGATTCAAAATTATCCACAAAGTTTACTCGTTGCATTCGTTCGTTCATTGGACACTTTTTCTTTTGTTGCACATCAGCAAATTTGCAAATGAAAATCAAAGATTTGTCAAATTTCCTTTGAAACAGAGCTACAGAAATAGCCTATAAATTAACATCCGTTAATTTCTTAAGAAAAATGCCAGACTCTAGGCAGTAACAGTTACAGTAACAACCAGGATGTAACTACAGTAGTCGCACTACTGCATTCTATGAAAAGAATGGAACGTAAAAATACTCTTTTGGAATAGTTTTGAAATATTTTGGAATAATTTGAAACTTTTGAAATAACAGCAGTTTCATAACAAGAAATGGAATATTTGGAGAAAGCGAAAGTACCAATGGACGGGAAAGGAATACTTTCATCGTTTCATTATATTACTACTTTTCATTACTCTTCTTTTCTATGTCCAAATTTCTTTTCAAAACTCGCTTCTGATATAGAATAGATGTCATTATCTGAGTTTCTAAAGTATTTCTGCCAGTTTACTAGTTTTTTATTTTCCAAAAAGCTCAATGATTAATTTTTGGTACTGCAAATTAAAAAATTTTCGCTACTCGATTCAGGTAGGCGCCTTCACCGCTGTTGCGGCAAAAGCACTCTACTAAATTTTCTCATGTTTATTCATCTGTTTTATATTTTTGCACTCTTCCATTGAGAATGATGTTTGTAAACATCGAAATGTGATGACGTGACAGAAATTGAGAAAACTGGGAGGATAGCAGTGTCTTACTAGTCGGAAAAGTCTGAGTTTTCTGGGTGAGAAATGTTTGATACTTAGGCAAAGTCAATCTTTTTGTTAATTGCACATATTTAAACTAAAATATGAGATTTTGATAAGTGCGATTCCAAAAAACTTTAAAAATTAAGTCTCCTCGCTTTTTGAATCTAATCAGGAAACTTGTAGAGCGAACTTATCCTATAAAGATGATTATTTTGTGACTAATGTTATTTTAAAACGATGTTTTTCTTATATGCAACTTTTTTTTTTCTTATTTGCAAAGTTTGAAATTTCGATTCTGCACTATACAGAACCATAACAAAATAACGTTTTCTTTGCAGTGGTTATCCGACCAGTTCACGGCATCCATCAGCATCCGGATCAGGTTCATATTATTATTCACGTGGTGGAGGATCGTTATCGTCGAATGCTCCGTCTCCAGCAGTACTGCCATATAATAGCATCCCACCACAGCAGTACAACGGAGTAATGGAAAATTCAACGATGAGCGTTCATGGTAGATTCATTTTAAATTTTCATTTTCAATCAGCTCTTGCTTGCTGATATGACTGATTCGTCATTTAAACTTTATTGCTAAAACATAGGTAGCAGTCGTCATCCGAGCGCTGTGGAGAGTGATACACCATCGTATTGGGTGGAACATTTGGCAACATTTGCTGTTGGTCGAGAATTCGGTTTGCAATATCCGGAAGATGGTGTCAGAAAATTGAAGCAGCTGGAAAATAGTAGTGCAATTTGGGCACAACCAATGGTACTCAGATTGCGACCTAGTGTTGTCTCGGTTGAAGACGAAAATGGCGTAAGAATTATTTCACTTTCTACTTTGTTGTTCAATTTTTGAAATCTGCAACTTTTTGTACATATGGAAGAAACCAGAATGACCTATTGCATCAAAAAGAAAAATTAATCATCAGTGCTGGAATATTGGAATATAAAAGTTTTTTTTTAGCAATAGTATTCAAATTTTCTTGACTAACAGTAATTCAAATTTCCTTGAAATTTTCTTGATCAAAATTCCCCGATCTCATTTTTAATTTTGCTAGATTAATTTGATTTGATTAACCGATCTTATTGTATCCCTAATCTTTCAAAACATTCAGCTTATTTTCATACATTATGATGCTAGCAACATGAAAGTCTTATACCAATAGTATGGAAGGAATTCTTAAAATCGTGTTACAAAGTGAAAAACTGTAAAATTTAGGAGATGCGAACTTTTTGTGCATTCACTTTCATTTTTGTATTGATAAGTCACAAAAGTTTCGTAAGTTTGTCAAATTCAAGTTCAAGCAAAATCCTCTTCTAGTAACATTTGATGCTTTTGGGTCAGTCCAAACCTTTGAAAAGCATTCGACCTTTTTCTCTCCTCTGCATTATTATTCCTCCAACTTTCTATTAAGCGTTACACATTCATTTCTCGTTCGAAAACTTGCAACATTGCCAAACATTTCGAAAAGTTGCGTACTTATTCATATCTTTCGTGACTTTTCGAATTCCTAACTTATCGAGATAGTTATCGAATTGCTAAATGATAAAAGCGGGAAATAAAAGAGTTCCATTCAAGAACAAGAGAAACAGGAAAACTGGAAGTCAATCTGGAATCGAAATGTGTCTATTGTGCCTGGGGATACTTCTACATTCTGAGTTCCAAGTTTTCTTTGATAAGCTTCAGTAGCTATTAGGTAGTCATGAAAACAGTCATTGCAAAAGTATTTGGAATGGGAATGTTGAAAATCTGAGAAAAGTTGCACAACTTTTCTTGAAAAAGTCGAAATGCCAAATGTCTTCGTGGTCTAAATGATTTTGTTGAAAAATTCGAAGATTTTTGGATAAAGCTTAATTTGTGTTGTTAAGTATTAGCATGGTAATTGTTAAACAAACATTTAGAATCCGTAATGTCCAGGTTCAGGTTCTTCATCTCCAAAATATTATATTTTCAGAGTTTTTAAAAATTTTAATAAATCATTGAATAACTGATGTTATGGCAATTTTATACGTACTGCGTTCCTTGAAGAGCCAAGTCATTTTTTTTTTTCCTATTTCAATTGAAACAATTTCAATCTTTCCGTCTTATTTATCTTGTTTTAGGATCTTGTAGAACAATTTCCAATGGAACTTGTAACAAATCCAACTGCGCATTTGTCTACAAATCCCCGCGATGTCTACAATAATATTTTATTATTTATCGTAAAAGAAGATAAAAAACGCGGCAGAAGCTTGAATCCTACCGAAATGCATATTTTTCAGGTAGGTTTAATCCTGACAAAGTTTTTAGTTTTCTCTGAATTTTTAAAATTTTAAAAGAACAATGTAGATGACGATTTACTTTTGATGCATTTATTTTCAGATACTAAGCTTCATTTTCATTTGTAGTTTAATACGTTCTAGGACAACTTTTTTAGAAAAATTTTTTATGTCCGTAATAAACTGAAAGAGAATTGAAAATGTTCCCTTTTAATTTTTATCAATTAGATGAACTAGATGATGTGATAAGCTTTTTTGTCCAGTGCAATCGTGTCTCAGCAAATGATGTTGTGGATGACATAAAGGCATTTCTTTCGGGGCATTACAAAAAAGTAAGAACGGGACGACGCGATACGGGCTTCATGATTGGATATCAACCGCCATTCGTGATGGGTACCTTTTTTTTTTTTATCATTTTATGCTTGAATTAAGCAAGTTTCATTAATTAAATCGACATAATTTGAATCCATTGTTCCATAACGAACTTTCTTCAAAAATGCTCCTATTTTCAGAATTGCAGAATCAAAGGCTACTATGTTTTTAATAGGTTTTAGATGTTATGCTAACATTGAAATGACAGTGGTAAATTTTGATAAAGTATACTTCTGCTAAGTTATTTCTGCTTTTGCAGGATTACCTTCTCGAGGTTATCGTGATGATACTTCTGCCAGTTCTGATAGTAGTGAATCGTTTGAAAGAGATGTGGTAAGTAAGAATCGGTATTTTCTATGAACAAAATAACTTCAAAGTCATTTTTCTGAGTGAATTCATATTAGAACTACTCATTTTGCTTGTAATTGATTATGTATTACAATACGGACTGAAATCAGAAGCAATCCTGTTCGGTATGATAAATCTTATTTCTCTTATGATCATGATTATATGATGATATTTACAGTACGTAAAAAGAAATTCGTTTCCAATTCCTCAAAGCCTAAGAGATAGATTTCATTAATTTTTTCTCTCAATTATCGAAATTAGCTTCCTTTGTTATGTCGTCTTCATAAATTTTTCAAGATTGGTTATACTGACTTCTGTTTAAATCTGTGAAATTTGCTCAAATTCACGAAGTTCTAAAATTTCCAGTTTAGTTTTATACTACCTAAGCATCTATAAATACTTGATTTAGAACACATTAAATCGATGTTTCGATGATATAGAGCGATTTGTTGCCCGTATACAATCCGCTGCAATTGCTCAACGTGAACTTGAAGCTCAAACGCATCGACAGCGTGCACATCGTAAGCAGAACTCACGTACACCTATTGATCCACAAAGTGGTATTTTACAAATGCGTGCACAACTTCCCGCAGAATTTGAATTTGTTGACATTTTGCAGAAATTTAAATTGTCATTCAATTTATTGGTAAGTTGAAATGATTGTGGTTATTTTGGCAAGTTATTCCTCATTTCACGCTAAGAATCAATTCGCCTATATTTATATTATTTTTAAATTGCCAAACTACTTTGAAATGGTTTTTTTTTTGCTTCCTTTTCGATTTATGAAAAAACCTTTTGACAATGTTTTTATAAATTTTTTTAAATGAAATTTTCATCAGTCTTTTTTGTTAGATTAGGCTTGAAATTCAGTGATATTAAAAATTTTTTTTCATTTCACCTATTCATGAAATTTTATTTCTTACCAGGCTAAGCTCAAAAATCACATTCATGAGCCGAATGCACCAGAATTATTGCATTTCCTGTTTACTCCGCTCACAATCATACTTGATGCGTGTCGTTGGGGTCTCGGAAGAAACGTCGCTCCTCAGGTATGATTTGCGATTATCGAAGGCTATCGTGGTATTCATATCATGTATTATCCACTTTCTCGACATGTAAAAGAATTTAGTAAAGAAACTAAGTTTAACTTAGTGGCATGATAAAATGATAAAGTTAAACTCTTTTACATGTCTTTTTTTGGCATATCTGTTGCGAGGTAAAATACGCAAACAATGAACTTTAACTATAAAAATCCTGCTTTTATTAATAAAATTAATAAAAGGTAATTATTAAAGCAATTTTAACATATCATTCTCAAAAGTAATTCCAGGTTGTCTCTCCACTGCTTTCAAGAGAGACTCGCGAATTGTTGCAAAATTGTTTAACAAGTAGAGAGTCCGATGTTTGGATGGCTATGGGAGAAGCATGGAGAATAGCGCCGTCTGTTTTTTTTTTTTTTTTTTTTAACAAAATCATAATTTGTTTTACACATGAATACTATAATTCGTAATGTTTCTTGTAAGCTTAGGACAATTTAATTTTACAAAATTATTTTGAACATATCGAACAGGAACTAAAAGTAAATTAAAATTTAGTGAATTATTTTAAATTGAAATGATTTAATAGAAAAACTATATTTTTTAAATCGAATTGCAGAGAAGATTGGATTGGACCATTACCTAAACCTTATAGACCTATATTTCTGGATGGTTTTGCACCATATGGTTATCCAGATAACTATGGTGGTCCACGGAGTCCACCGCGATATCAACCAGTGCCGCAACCAATTCATCGTGGTGTCAGTGCCCCACCACCACCTACCCAAAATTCCTATACTCATCGGCCACCAATCAGAGATCATTCTGTTGATAATGTATGCTATTTCTATTTAAAGTTTATATTTGTTCGTAGTAATTGTTGCATAATTGCAAGGAACTTTGAGTCTAAGTCATATTACTTTTCCATCTTATCAATCAGGCGAATTTCTTCGGCTTATTGTTCGCTGATAAAAAAATGATGATGTTTTGCAATATCATGGATATGATAATGTGTAACATTTATTCCAAATTGGTGATAATACCGCTGTTGAACTTCTTCTCTCAAAGACTAAATTTTCTCGAGATTTCTCTCAGAATACTGGCATCACCTATGTCTAGCACTCCCTATATTGATCACTTCAATTAAGAATCTGAATACAAAAGCATTGTTCTTTTATATCAACTTTGTCAACTTTTTCTTGAACTTCATCTTCAGTTAAATATGGATCTGGATCATATGTCGCTGGAAAAGGAGCGTCTGGATTTTGAAAGGGAGAAAATTGCTGAACGTGAACGGCGACTTATTGAAGATGAGCGTAGAATCCTGTATGCTTTATAAGTAGCATATGCCGAAAATATGATAGATGATTTAAGAGGGGTTAAAGGATGCGAGTGACTGATCCCATTTTTCACCAAAGACTTCAACAGAGTAGCGGCACTGAAATTATACCTTTATTTTATATTAGGCAGGAATGTATACTGAAATAAAGGACAAAGGTTACTATACTTTTTGTTGTTTACAAGACCTATAGAAAAAATCGCCATTGAGCAGAACGAGCACTTTTAGTGTTAATTAATTGGCATGGTATCATAAAAGTTACTTCCTCATTCTGCAAGTTGGCCTGCATCGGATGAAAAATGACAATGATATCTCTTAGTAAATTGTATCCGATATCCTTTTCAGACAAGAAAAACAGCGCTTAGCAGCTGAGAAGGAAATGATGGCACAAGAAGCTGAACAGAGATCAGTGGGTAGCAGTTATACAGCAAGACAGAATGAGTAAATTTGCTTAAAATTATGTATTTATTCTTTTATTTATCTATAAAACTTTGTTCTCACCTTCATTATACCTATCGTTATTTTTTCAATAAATATGAAAATTCAATTCTTGGAAGAAACTGCAGGGCATCACGTCAGCCGTCACCAGCTATGTCACGACGACCACTTTATCAGTCTCAATTTAACGACAATGAACAGCAGCATCTGACTCCATCATTCGCACCAATTTCGCAAGATCAGAGTCCACGGCAACGAGCTTTTCTAGATGATATTATAGCTCGCCATGGCAAACTCGTACAAGTTACGCATACTCGAGTTGCACAAAATCCGAAAGAATTAACCGTCAGTCAAAATGAATTTCTTGAGGTAAGTTTGAAATTTTGAAGATTCATATTATTGACGACGTTGGATTTTGCGCTGATTCCTGGAATTGCTACTTTTCAGTTCAGAAATTCTTTGGAATTGAAAGTTAAATAAAAATGCGAATTACAGGTTTTAAACGATAATAAAAATTGGTGGGAATGCAAAAATGTTCACCATCGTGTTGGTTATGTCCCGCATACCATATTGTCTGTTGTGAGCGTAGATCGAAGTTCTCCTCAGTCGTTACCACCTCAGGACCCAACGCTTCATGTGGTGAATATTTCATTTCAATAAAGTAGACATGCGGCAATGTTTTTTTGTTTGTAATACTTCATATTTTTTAAAATAATCATAAATCACATTTTGAATAATTGTTTAAAGGAATCTAAAAGCTATTTCAGATAGGAAATTTGTATACATACAGAGATGCTGATACGATAATTTTTAATGCTTCGTTTGTTTAGAGAATCGAAGTTCGAAGTTTAATCTTGTTTTACAGGATCGGATTTCATCGCAGGGAAATGCACTACCGCATCGTGGAGCGTCTTTATCGTTAAGTCCTCGTCCGGGTATTATGAATGACGATGCACCGGAATACATCAAACAACGACAAGGCAAGCGAGGAGAATTCAGATACTTCTAGTTTTTTCTAGTCACTTGCTGCTTCTTCATATCGCATCAAATCATCAGTTACCATTTTCGGTTTTTTTTGAGAATTTTTAAAAATCTCAAATTTCAAGTGAAATTTTCTCATTGAGAAATTAAACAGGAACGATGTTTTCAATTAGAATCATATTGGGCTGTTATTCTAAGTAATCTTACTTTTTTTCCTTCGAGATGTATTTTAATTTTTTCTCAATGTAAGCACTACATAATTCGACAGTGCTTGTTCAAATATGTTTCTTGCAAGTTTTCTCAAGCATATGTCTAGGTTCATTGCTCACTTCATTTTTTAAATTTTCTGTTTTAAAAATTTCCAACAATTTGAGACCAAACAAAATGTTTTTGCATAATAATTTTCTTATGTAGACCTTATAAACACTTTTCACTTTAATACTATTCTTTACCTCTTTTTGGTCAGTTTACAGAGTTCTTAATTTTTTTTTCTTCATATGTTTTTTATTTTTGCGAATTTCCATGAAAACTGCGTCATAGATTGATCATTATGGCATACTTTGTGAGGTAAGGTGTTCGTATTTCTGTGTCTACATTCGAATTACGCTATTTTTATTAGTTTTCTGGGGCGTATATTACTGTAATGGATTCAATTTTATCTGTATTTTATAGTTCTTTGAATATAGGTTCTCAGTATTTTGTATTTTGGGCATAAATATCGTTTTAAAAAAAATGAAATGCTTTGATTTTAAAACTTAGAGATTAGAAAATGTGATGAAACAAGATGATTGATTATCTGGATTCCCCTCCTTGTTGTAAAATACCAGATATAGGAGTTAGGAAGTTTGCTGATTAGTACATTGCATCACAAACTAACACATTAATGTTGCTAATTATACTGCTTATTATTATCATTATTATTTTTTATTCAAATGCTGAAGAATACCATTATCAACCAATTTCCGAATCAAAAATTACGAATCCTTGGTATTTCTTTTTCCTTTGAGGACCGTTGATAATGCTATCAGAAAATGATGAAATAATGATAACAGCAACATCATGAAAATGCTCCTGTTAGTATTATGTGTGAAAAGATTTGGATGGTGCATGAGTGCTGATCAGTTGCTTGAATGATAAGATAGTAAAATTGCTTCATATCAATATCTTAAAGAAGTTGCTGATTTCAGTTACATGCTATCATTGTACATAACTGTTTAGACGGATGATGGCGAAATTGGAAGGAATTTGTAAGCCATACTTGCCTCATTAATTTGTTAAATTTCAAGGTTTAAGTATTGCCATGCATGATTTTATTACGTTTACTGGAGAATTTTTGTATAATCTATCCGAACAAATTTTGAGCAATAACAGCAGACAAACAAAGGCAAAAACATTCTTTTAACTGAAATCTGAAAACGGAAAGTTAATATCAAATAGGGTTTTATATGTCTCAAATGTTAAATTCATATGGAATCTTGATGTTCAAATAGCAATTTTTTATAGAATAATTTTTATCGCCCATTTTTTAAATGTGTAGGATCACTATTTTTAAAAGTTTTGGGAATAAATTATGAGTGCGAAGAACATTAATTCGCATTCACAGAAGGAATTTGAAACGGACAAAAGATTTTCTACTTTAAATTAATCAGTGAAACTGATTTTTTACCCCTAATACCAGAAAGCAATTATAGGTTCCGAGTAAATTAAAGTCAATTTGATTGAAATAAATTTGTTTCGAAAATTGGTTGTTCAGGGAACTGTTAAAATTTGTGAAACATATAGGTGCGATCGTTTTTGTCAACGCATGTACGTATCTACTATCATTTCACTCGATGCAAATCGTACCAGGTATATTGATTGGCCCACAGAAGAATCAACTTTATTGATCGACGAAATTGATTTCATAAAAGTCTTATTCCTAGAAATATTTCGGATTTAATAAAAATCTTATTCCTAGAAATTTTCGGATTTAGTTAAATCCAAATTTTCTTTCTTATGTGGGAAGAACTGACATTTAATTCAGATTAATGATAAGAATGTTTTCATTCCACAAAAATTCAGATCAATGATAAGAATGTTTTCATTCCACAAACATTCTCTATTTGAATCTAATTTATAATATACTTACAATTGCCACAGATTGCTCACTTTCAATCTAACATGACGCACTTCGTCATTTTAACTCGCTTCTGATTCAGTTAAATAACGCAGACTTTTTCAGCCTGTTGAATAAAAAGATGCAACTTTTTTTTCCAAAGATAAATTTATAATTATATTTGTAAAATTTCAATTAAAGAAAAAATTATAGAAAACTAATCGCATATTTCGAATTGATGAAAAAGTTTTAAAATGCTATTGTTTAAAATTTTAAATCCCTTTTATTACAAATTAAATGGTGCGACGAAAAGTAATAATATATTGTTTTAGCTCGGAAAGCTTTTTGCTTCTAAAGAGATATTAATAATCAATTATTTTTTGCATGTTATTGTTATTATTGGTATCTATTCTTTTGCTACCTTTATATTTATTATTCATCCATTTTATATTTATATTAAGATCTTCTAAATTTGATTACATAAAATTTAAGATTTTTCGGACTCGCTTATTTTTAGCATAACTTAAAAGTAATTGTTGTGGAGCCAGTAACTATGCTTTCCATTTATTTATTTTCCGCATTTTTTGATTGAATCTGACAAGTTTTGTTTTTACTTGTTATTATTCGTATTAAATCGTTATATTTTATTGTATAATAGCAAATGAGTTGAGTCGAATTAAGTGAAAATTAAATGACTAAAAAAGAAAGCTACCATCGACGAAAAGTCTAATTTATTCAACGATCTTCTAATATTGTTTTTTTCTGTGAAATTTTATAAATTTTTATGCTGAATTCTATTTCATTTCCACTATTTGCTAAAATTGAAATGAATATTTTGTAAGATCCAAAAAAAAAAAATTTTAAAGATTTGATTTAGAATTTTAAACATTTAATTTGAAAAATTTTAAATTTTAAATAGTACTTTACAGGAATTAAAATTCATTCCCACTTTATCTGCTGTTTGGGATTAGAATCAAACAATCAGAAACATAATTCATTTTCGTTTACACTGAAATGAAATAAGAATCTTCTTGGTCAAGAAATTTTTATTGTTTTCTTACTTTAATTTCCCCAAGAATTTATTATTTTACAATCTGCATGGGTATTTAGAAAATTACGAAATTAAAATAAGATCAAAGGTCTGCGAATTTACAGCAAATCGTTGATTCAACAGGCTTGCCTTTAGGCTGAATACAACAAAGGATTTCGGATGAAATTTGCACATGAAGTAAGCATTTGTTCGAATTTTCGAAATTAATTGTAGTCTTATATCAGTTTGCACTTGTTATGATAAGCTAGCATAATTAAAAAGAACGCATTCTGCAGAAAAAAAATCAATATGAATATTAGTTTTCAAGAATGCAAGTCATCCATCAAACCTAATTGATCTGATATTCAGTATTTAAGTTGCTTTATTATATCAAGCTGTGTTCAAGTTTTGCTTCCTCATACTTTTGATAGTCACATCGCTGACAATCAGCGGATTTGGTTGAATCATCTAATTGTTCAAATTCATTCTGGATGAAAACCGAGAGGATGTGTCGAGTGAGACAGTCCAGAATTCTTTTGCTTTGTTCTTGGAAAAACTGATCATATATTTATTATTTTCTGGTTTCATGGTATCACTGTTGAATTAAAAAATTAAATCTTGAAATAAAAGAGTTAGATCGTTGATCAGTGGTTGTTAACAATTTGAATTTTCGTCACCTAGCTGCACAACATTCCATCAGAAATAATATTTAAAAAAGTCATTTTTGAAGAATTTGATCGATTTCAAAATTTTCAGTTGGAGATTCGAGAAGTTAAGAAAAGTTGTCTAATATGCTAAAAAATTTAACAGTCATATAAAACACAATATTAAATTTAACTGATACTGTATTAAAATGCAGCATTGTTTTTAAATCCATGAAATTACTATGTCATCATATTTTTTATGCTGCAAGTTTGGAAATGTCCTCTTGTCCTCAGTTTAATGATGAAGACGCCAGCAAAGTAAAGCTCAGTTCAAGTTTAGTATTCAAGGATTAGAAATACTAAATTCAATATGCAGAATAAAGTAAATGACTTTTTATAATCTGAAATGTTGAGGATAAAATTGACACGTCTTAACGTCATTGCATCTGTGGTTATTTCTTCATAAATTTAACGAAGCTTTTTTATAAAATATTCCAAATTTATCGAGCTGCTAACAGATCTGGTGTGTTTGACAATTATTTTGCTGCTCAGATACATGTATAATCTAAAGAATGTTAAAATAAATTATCGATTGATGAAAATCACATTTTAACACAAGATTCTGTACACCGATAGAAGATAGGCAAAGGAGAACGGAAAATTTCCCACATCTTTGATAAACTGTTCAATCAGACTGGGATTTAACACTTTGTTATTATCAACATTAACATAATAATTCAGTTTTGCCTTATAGAGCATCAAAACATTCGGACAGAAGTATGAATTTGCGAAAGGAACAACTGAATTTCTGCGAAATACATCAGGTGGAAGATCGATCGGTTTTGCAGAGAAACTGGAGAACATGGAAGATTTTATATTGTCAAATGCATGATGCAGCTGATACTACAAAGGACATTTCCAGATTGTCAATTACATCAATCATTAATCATAGTCGTAGCCGCCGTGCGAACTGAAACCAGCGTTTGCAGCTGCAAAGTATTTACCGCTGCAACTACGAGTATACGTGAGCAGTACGCCAACAGCAGCGTTAGTCCAGAACTAAATTATCATAACTAATAATGGTTGAAGAACTTAACATCCTGAAGGAAAGAAACTGCCGAAGTTTGAGGAATTACAAAAGGATATGGACAAAGTGAAAGATAAAGAAAAGGAAAAATATGCTGGAATAAAAATGCGTTTTTTTTACTAATTGACATCAACTTCTACTGTATCATAAGTATGGAAGATTAAAAGGAAGATGGAAGAGAAAAGGGATTCTAATTTTGACTGCAAAAAACTCGCAATGATTAACCATTTGAAAAACTTATTAAAATCTAAGCATTTGACAGTTGTGCAAAAATAATGATTGCATTTGCTTATTTACCAATAAACTTAATCACTTGAAGCTCTTCTAATTTCTCCAGAAGACGTAAAAGAGATTTATAACATGATTGGTTTCTAAATATAGTTAATAAATTGCTTAAGAAGGCAAAAAAAATTATATCAAGAATGGAATAAATGCAAATTCAAAAGTCATCATACCAGCAAGCTCAAAATTGATTTTTGGCGAAGGATTCAGTACCAGGAACTGAAAAAATGGAAAATATCGAAATATGCAAAATTATATTATTAAAGAATACTGCGTCTTTGTTAACAACCGATAGTGATTACACCTTTTTACTCGGGAGGAATTCAGGTTTTCCGGATCCTTAAACTGACCTGAACATGAAGTAGATAACTCCATATATATTTCAAAGCAAAATAATTATTAAAAATTTGAACAGCATTTTGTCTTTTTTTCACTGAGCTAAGCGAAGATTGTGTTACTCAAAATAATTATGAAATAATCCTGTATCAAAAAATTTTAATTTCCACCTCGGTATTTCTAGTTCCTTTTGGATGGATCTAGAATTCCTAATGGATGCAAGGGCAGCGTATCAAATTTTCGGCAGAATTTGAGACCGGCAAAAGGAAATTGGATGAAGAAAGTATATATGTTGTTCATTGGAAGCAATTTTCTTTTAATCAAAGCAAAAAGCCTAAGGAATGTTTAACTATTTGATGGACGTTATTGAGAAGCAATATAGGAGCATAATTCGTATTTAGAGCAAGCAATCGTATGCGTTTCCGTTTGAATATGTCTACAAATCTTCATCAGGTATGTAACAACTGATTTTAAAAAATTTGAGGAAATAATTATGTCTCCATTATTCATCAAATACTACTCGTTAAATTATTTATTGTACTAGTCAAATAAAGCCAACTTGAGTAAGAAGAATAACAAAACAATGAACTGGAGCACATGTAATTAGTTAATTAGATTCGAAATGATGCATTAAGAACAACTATAAAAAAGGAAACCATATAAATTAAAGCCAACAAGTATTAGTACTTGTTTTCGGCTATAGAAAGACTGAAAATATATAAAGGATCAACCGCTTCATGAGGAAAACAAGAACAAAAATATCAAAGCAATAAAACAAATTATTGAAACGAGATCAGTGAGCAAATCGATATCAATCAATCCCAAGAATCATGTACTGCATCACGATGTGATACTAATTGGAAATTTCCAAAAACAGATTAACGAATCTAGAAGAAAAATTAAAAAGCATCAGCATCATAAAGAATAGATGTCATTAAGAGAAAATGTTTCTTGAATCTAAACCTGATAAATGAATGGATAATGGCCAAATTTGTTAGGAAAGCAAAAGATTATATGGTTTAGATGCACTGCATATAATTTTCCGCTAAAGTGCATTCAACTTCCAAAAAGGACTACACTTAAGCACTGCAAGAAGCAATTTAAAGTATACAAAATTTAGTACTGAGGCAAATAATTCAAAAAATGAGTAAGCCGCTTTCAGCTTTTTTTTTTCGTGACTTCTACATGCTAAGCTGTAATAGAAATAATGAAATAAGTGAAAAATCGTCCATATTCAAATAAGTGGCAGCTTACTCGTAACTACAATCCATGAACCGCAACCATTTCGAACAATGATTGGAATTTATTTACAATAAATTTTTGACAGTTTTTGGAAAACAGACAACTCAAATTTCAGCAAACTTCATCATTAACAGCGCTTCAGAAGAGTAGTAAAAGTCCAGAGAAATTTGGAAGACACAAAAAACCAATCTAAATGCGAAAAAATTCGAGACAAAAGACGCGTTTTCTGTTTCGGGACTACTACGATTTTAATTTTTGATTATGAAATCAAATGGTGGATATATGACAAATCTGGACTGAAATTACCAACATCTTAGAAATTGTTGTAGTTTATACACTATAATTTATAATATACAATGATAAAAGGTAGTGTATTAATTTATTATGAGGTAATTCTTTTATCACTGGTGATTCGATTCCAATTGGGAGAATCGAACTACCTTTTTAAGCTAGATACAATAAAAGTATCCATGGCCAACTCTTTCTATTCTTCGAATTCTGGATGTTCCTTACGGTAATTTGTCAACCATTGATCCCAGACTGTATCCGCAAAAAAGATTCGCTCTTTCATAGGAAATTCATCAACAATCATTTTTGCTAGTCCAATGATGAGGGAATCTTCAATAGGAAAATTCACACCATTAAGCTCTCTGGAAATATAAATGAATGGAAAATTTTGTAATAATCTTTGATTGAACCTATAGATCAATTTTTAAAAGACCGTATCTAACATCCAGCTAGCAAAATACTTCGAAATAGAAATTTTAATTTTACTTCTTAAATTTTAATTGGCCATTCCTGGAAGCATCACTATAATTCAGAAAAATAGATTTAATGAAGTGAAAAAACGACATAAAATAAAACTGCTGATAGATAGTTCTTTACATAGATTTATTTTGCCATTAACTTATTCGACAATAAATAATTATCACTGTGTGCGTAATATCTGCCTAAATAGTCATTAAAACAACTTACTTTAAGTATTTATATAACGGTTTGCGAAAATCTTCAGAAAAAATTAAGTTGAGGTGTTTCAAAGTTCCCATAGTCGATTCCATTGCCATCGATTCGTTGTTTTCCTTCCTCTGTAAATAAGTTTTCGATGATGATATTTGATATAATAAATGACGTAAGAATAATAATGGAATAGAAAACGAGTTAGGAAGCGAACGGAATAGAGAAGTACAATAAATCTAGTACATCTAACTTCTCACTAAAATCAATGCAAACGATATGAAACTTTGCTTGAATTTTGAAGAAATTCGCAAAATGCATATAAAAACAAAAGCGTTTAGTAGATAACACAAACTTGAAGCCGTTTGCTGGAACGCTTCATGGTACTGTCTTTCGTAATCCCAGCTTTATTATTGTGCATTTGAACTGTTGAAACACAGCCTGAACATAGCGGCACTTTAATTAATACTAAGACATCACTCTCAAGTGAGAAATGAAACAAAAACCGATAAGAGTACAAATTAAGCATAGGCTTAAACATTTTGGAAAAAATTACTAAAATATTGGACCCCGAAGAGAATGAACTAACAGAGAAAACTATACGGGTGTTAAACTGGATGGAAAATTTGAAATATAAATACAATAGATTAGAAAGTTGGCATGAAAAAAAAAAAAACCTCCAATATCTTGTTTACTATTCACGCAATTCTTATTTATTGCCTGCGCGATACTTGATTTAAAATTTGGAAATTCTGTCTTTATGCACCTGTTAGCTTCACGACATCGATTTAAATAAACCTGTAAGGAACCAGCCATTAAAAATAGTCATTAGATTCTTCAATTTATCAAATCATCCAAACTTTATTCATTATATCTTTTCCTTACTTATTATTTTCCTACCAGTCACCACCTTTTCTTTGAAAATTTTAGTCGTTTTAAGAATTCTAGAACTGAAACATTTGGGAATTTAAGATAAAAATAATGAAGAACAGAATGTCAAAATAAGCTGGAGAGAAACAACAGAGCTTTAGTCAAGTAAATCTGATATACAATCAAAGGTAGCGTGAAAACTCCAGAAAACCGTAAATAATGTATCATTTCCGGAAACCGGAAATTATGAAGATCACTTGCCAACAACATCTCCGGTTACTTAAAAATCTTACGTGCATTTACAGGTAAGTTCATGGAGATGAATTTGAAGATTCCCAAATAATGGAGCAATCAAATGATATATGATCGTATAATCCGAGTAAATTATAAAAGAAACTAGCATAATTTTCCCGTAAAACAGTTTATCGGACATTCATTATTTTCCTGAATGCACTCAAAACAGATACTTATCTATATTCAAAAATTGAGAGCAATCTCAAAAAGTCAATTATCTACTTAAAATTATAGAAATAACGGGAAGAAAAGGGGCGATTTTTGAGGAAAGCCATGAAATAGGAAATCTGTAATAATTCTGCTGCTCGTAGAGACAATCATTATTAGGTCCTTAATTTTTTTAGATAAGGCTAAGATTTTTCATTATGAGAGCAACATAAGTTCAGCAGCTAGACAATTGAAAGGAATGATTGAATAAGCATTTAAAATGAGAGTCAGAAAAACAAGAAAAAATTTGCTGAACTTTCCCAAAAATTGCGAATCCATCAGTTCATCAAATTCCTGGACGAGAAACTGGACTCCTAATAATAGAAACCACATTAGCTTTTTTTCTAGATAAAACCGAAATTTCCTGCTAAAAAAAAAAAAAAAAAAAAAAAAAAAAAAAAGGTTTTCCTCTCTGTCAGGCAACCATGGTTTACATGTAACTGAAAAAAAGACAACAAGAAAACCAGACGAGGAAAACAAATAGATCTTTCCCACAGAAAAATTGAAAATATATCGTCAGATATCGTTTATTTTAAAAATTTTCAAATATCTTAGGTTGGAGCTACTTAAACACAAAACTTCAGATCCCTAGCTTTTCTGAATAAGCCTGGAAACTTCTGTTAATCAATAATTGATTCATCTTAGTTCAGTTTCACATAGAATAAACTCCAGTTACAACCAAAAAAAGAAACACTGATATTGAGAAATTCAACCAAACTTAACTAAATTTAAGAGAAAAGTTACTTGCAAAACATGTTCCGTTGGACCTTTATGAACCTTCAAAGCCTCAGTAACTGATAAGCCATCGAGTAATACATATTCCAAACTTGCACGCATTTTCTGAAATTACTGACTTGAGATGGAAATTAAAAATCCAGTAAATTTCAAAGCCAAGAACATTTACCACTTATATACATGAAAAAAAAATGAAAAATTTATAAAACACATTTAGATGAATGAAATTTATAAAACACATAAGTAAAATGAGGAACTTGATACAAAAAATTTATGTTCAGTCATTCAAGTGGAGAAGTAGGAAAGCAAATAAGATAAGTTTAAATTAGGTGATTTATAAATATGTAATTCAAAACGGCGTGGGAAATTCGACAATAGCAAGTCGTACTTCTTGGGCTTCTTCAGAACGTCGATATTGTTGTTCAATAAGGTAAGCAATCAGCACTTTGTAAAAATTTTCCAAATTATTCATTATCGGTTTCGAATGTAGCATCATCACATTAACATTTTGAATTAGCAGTTCAGTATCAATCTTCGTGTCTTCTTCCGTTGAACTAGTCGATTCCATCGGAAGACTTTGCTGAAATTTTTTGCTTAAAGGATAACAAAAATTTTTATTCACGAAAAGCATATTTCCAAGAACCGAGACATTATAATTTCTACACTACGAGAAAATTGAGCAAAAATTTTTAGCATGCAACTGACTTTTAATAAGATGCTATGATAGCTACTTTTCGAAACCCCCAATCTGATAAGTTTCCTCACTATAACGATAATCTTGATTATTTTTACCGTATAATCCATGAAATGTCATATTTTTTTGCAAAATAATTTCCCCTAGCAACTTCAATGAACATCAAATCCAATGAAGCAAAAGTGTTTTGACCATTTGGATGACGCAAGAGTGTATTCCATATTGTCAACAAACAATAAATTATACTCTCATCAGAGTGCTGCCACGTTTTAAAAAATCAGAAATAAATAATGACAGAATATAAGAACATGATAACAGCTCAAGATGAATGGTCTTTAAGAATTTTTTAAAATCCATAAGACATGAATAAATACAATGTAAAAATTAGAAATTCAATTTTACTTTTTTTGTCAGTTGCTCGAAACATGTATTGTTCGATGATTCAGCAGACAAAATACCGAAATCCTGACCATTTTCAATGTCTGCGGATGTTATTTTACTTGAACATGACGAAGTTATAACAAGTCTTCCTTTCATGCCCTTAAATAAGTAAATGCAAACAATGTGTATATGAAAAAATCCCAACAGACAAATAAGCAAAAAATCAAGCACAGAAACTTCTGTGCACAAATGAATGTTCAAAAAAAAAACAAGAATATACCGAAATCCCTATAATAAAATTCCCATACACAAATACTACCTTCTCGGTTAATTCGGTGGAGAATTTCCCCTTCCGTAATTTATTTCTTAGTGTCAAATTCCCACTGAGATTATTTTTATTTTCGGTCAACTTTAGAATATCTGGCAGCGACAAGATAGAACTAATTCTTTCGCACTTTTCAAACAAAAAAAAAAAAACATTTTTTTTAGCATCATTTCTTTCATAATTTAATGATCCGTTTTTGTTATTACTGGATAAAAGGCAATTATCTTTATCAGATGAAGTGCTATTAAAAACATATACTCGAAAAAAGAAAAATTTCAGAAAAAGAAAAGAAATTTCTCATACGTAAACCAACTTATATTTCGCAAAGATATAAAAAGACAACCATAATAAATAGCGCATAAATTCTCAGTTACTTTAAAAAAGCATAAATCCAAAACCCAAAAAGTCTCAAGAAATATAAAGAAAATATAGCCTCCACTAGTATATTCGAAAATTTCTAAAGAAAAAAAAACAGAAAGCTTACAGTTTTCTCTGTATTAATGAGCACTTTTACCAGACGTACATAAGTACTCAATGTTGTTGGAGCCAAACTATTCCCTTTACAAGCCTCACTAAGAGTTTTAGATTTATATAAAACTTCGAGAATTCCATCGCGCATTTTTTTACGGTCACCGCGAAAACGATACTGACGCAAGACCTAAAAATATTTTTTCTTCAAATTCAGAAATAAGTTCACAATATTGTAAGATCTGGTTACTAAAGAAAATTTTTATACTTTAAAAAAATGCAAAAATTACCTTATCTATTTTAATAGCCAAATTTTCCGGCGTTCCAGCATAATCCTTCGTACTTAATTTGTCCAACTTCGTATCAGAAAGAAGTTTTGCTACACCTCGAATTGAACGTGGCACTGGAAACATTTTCAAGAAAGTACATCAGTACAAAAATTGGCTAAAAATCATAAAAGATGTGAACGAGAAATAAAAATATTAAATTTTAAAATTGGAGTTTTAAACAAATTTTCGATTGCAAATAAAAATTGTAAGAACTAACAGCCATCAAATTCGTCATTGCTATCATCACTTCCATTTTCAACACGTGAAACAATAGTATTATCTGATGATGGTTCCATTTCTCCAGGACTTGTAGCATTTATATTTTCAGTTCGTTTACCGCGTCTAGGACGAATTTTATCTATGTTTGGTTGAATATGGCTAGCTGGAAATGTGAGTCTGAATGCTTAAATTGCTAGGTCCAATTATAATGCTACATATGAAATTACCTTCATTTCCAATTTTTCTGTTTTTAAACTTAACCATAACCTTTCTTAGTTTATTTATAAACAAAGATTCCATAGCACTGAGTATCTCACACAAACAAAAAAAAGATCTAACCATCATCAAATTCATCACTGCTGCTATTAAGACCATCAATTGCATTAATTTGCAAGTTTTCAGTATGAGGGCAGTCACTGGTTGATTCATCCGCTTTTGACAATAGGTTTCCAGCATTATATCGTTTTTCATGCTTTGAAAAACACTTTGCAATGCTTGGATGAAACGAAGGATGAGCTAAAATTTTGCAGTGGTTCATAAATACTAAAGTATAATAATTTATCAACTGTTTTGAAAAAGTGTATTTCTGATAACAATTACTACTGCACAGTAATTAGAAACATTGAATTGTAAAGCAAATTCATTAATAAGGACTAGTGCAGTCTCCACGAATTTTGTGAGACATTTGATTTTTTCCTTTCTTCAATTTTGAAATAACTGCCGAAGATTTTAGAAACACTTTTCACAACAGTTGTTCGAAAACTTTTTGAGTCCGGAAGTCACCATAAGCCTCATTTGTAAAAATTGCATCACCAATAGAAATATTTCTCAATGAAGATTCGGTTGAATCAAACACCAGCATTTTACTGAAATCATTTTCTTCATTTGCATGTTTTTCATTATTATTTGGTAATTTTGCATCCAACTTCACCGGTGTTTCCTGAAATAAATCTTGATTCAACCAAAGCGAAAAAGTGCCAGATGCTGATTTGAAAGCCATCACTATTTATAGTGTCAAATTAATTTCATCCAAACTTTTGTGCCATTTAAAATTTCATGAAACAATATTTCTTGTTTTTTATTCTATGAAGTAAACCCTGATATTAGACGATGTTGGATAAGGTGATTGTCCAAGTAGAACGCGAGCTTTCGTAATGTACGGTTGAAATGCACTAACTGCTATCCCATATTTACTGGAAACTTCCGTGACTGGAACATCTTTCGTCAAAACCTTCAAAGATAAGAAATCAATATTTCACCCAAATAAAATGTGCAACAAATGAATGCATTAAAACAATCGGAAAACGCTAGAATTTAAATCAAATAGTCTTTGAAAATAGCCTACCATTGTGACTATGAATTTTTAAGTGCAACTCTGACAGCAAGCAGATGGCAATATAAGATTATAAACACATCAAATTCTGCCTACATGAATTAAAAAAAAATAATTATTCCTAATAACACAACTAATTAAGACTTGCTGGACTTATATTTATGGAGTACTTCGATCATCCAAGCATAATTACCTTTTTAACCAGTGTACCGTCTTCTAATAAGGATAATACCAGATAGAAAAGCCAGAAATTAAATCAAACTTCAGAAAGTGCGTCGTGCAACTTTCGTTGTCCGTTCAGATCATACGATGAAATTTTCATAAGATCTGAGATCACTATCTCAACTTCCTTCGAAACAGAACTACTGCGCAGAATACATTCATCAGCTGTTGTTTCTCTGCTCGAAGTCTCTAAATCCAGCAGTATATAAAACAGAAAATGAGTTAAAATATTAAAACTTATAATAATCAATCAATTGAAAGAATTTCACAATTACATCTGATTTTCTACAAATTTATCATGCTTCTACAAAAAGAGTGAATTTTAAATCCACTCTACCTTAAACCTTGTCTCAATTCTAATACCTTCTTATTTAAAACATTAAATTAACCGGCTTGTTGTGGCAAAAAGGTCTCCAGTGCAGCTCGCGCACGATGCACATAAGGATGTACAGTTGACGTAGGCAATTCCATAATACTTGCTGCTCCACTAACACTATATTCGCCACGAAGTACCCTAAATTTATTTCATATAAATCTATGGATTTTTTAGTCCGGTTTAAAAATTCGGGTTATGTCTTAATTCAGTCTTACATATGAAGTTCGTCAAATATTTTCCAAAGACTGCTTCCTTGTTACTAGCAAAAAAGACTAACATTGCAACAGCTTTACGCAAAGCTTCCTTCTGCAAAGCTGGATAATGCGAAAAACGACAAACATCATTTACGCACTTCTCTATCTTATCCAAACACTCGCAATTTTGCGATTCAGACGACAAATATAGTGCATGATTCTTGTTTTTAGCAGCTTTCTCGAAATCAATTTCATCTAAAATTATTCAGGAGTAATCGCAAAAATTTAAAATCAAAAATCCAGGCATGAAGAGACGGAACCTGATAAAATATGCGAAAGATTGGACGATATCATGATGCTGAAAAACCAATCAGCTCAAAGAAATGACACGTAATTAAAAACGCACTTTTATCCGGAAACTTCAAAAGTTGGTCAACTCGATAAACATTAGAATCTGTCTGAGCAGAATCCAATCTTAAAAAAGTACACATATCCTGAAAACAAATAACATCAGATAAGTATATATCAAAATTCATTTTGCAAGGTAGCGAAATTTTTTCATTAAGAATAAAAAAACTAGAAAACAATAAAACTTTCAAAGAGATGGTAACTTACATTAATATTCAACGATTTATCGAGTATTCGGCCGATTATTCCTCTCAGCGACTTTTTTGTATTCTCATCCAGGGAAGAATCCGATATCACAGATCTGATTATTGCCATTACTTCCTCCAAACTATACTTTGTTGTTACTTCGTCCGATTTGGTAATAATAGTTTTAACAGGACGATTGGGCATAATATCGCACGTAACCTTGAAAAACTATAGAAAAAAAAAAAAAAAAAAAAGAAAATGAATACTTAAATATAACAGAACATTTTTATCAAGGTACTTAAGTTTGATTCCTTCCAAATGTTCTTGGGACTCGAAGAAATTGTTTTGCGATGAAACTGAATGTTTCGCTAAGCCATAAATAAAACAAATATTCTGAAAAGCTTTGAAAAAGTACTTGTGATTGATCACTGAACCAGTCTGGTGACTCACAGTCATCTTCTAAACTTCCATTTTTCGTTGTTGATGGCGTAATTCGATGAACTTCCTTTGGCTTTCTTTTACTAGAACCCAATTTTTGAGGTGAAAAATCTGAGGGTGGTGAACTTCCTGCAATTTATAGCTCTGAAACAATTTTTACATTTAAACTAATATGCTATGACGAGATAATGGAATCAGCTATAGCTATTTAAAACAGTTTGAATAATTAAAATCTACAATAAAACTGAAGACAAATTTAATAATTTAACTTGCATCGACTTGCATCTGTATGATAATTTTTACACCAGTATATTTTCATAATTCCTCAATTAATGACAATTTACAAATTTTGAACTACCGTTAACCCAAGTATCACTTCCCACCACTTTACCCACAAGAACATCCAACAAAGAATCCAATCGCTTTGATTTTTTCGACTCCACTGGAGATATTTTTTCTTCTGCGAGCGCATTACCCGTATCGGAAGAAGAAAGGGTAAGCTAAAATTTGATTTTAAAAATGTCGAGACTTAAATTAAGGCTAAAATTATCATTATGATAGCATGAAGCGACATTACCTAAATTTTGCACGATCTGTCCAAATCTAAGACAGTAGTTTGTTTGGTTAAAAATTAGCATTCTTCGTAAAAATCTATCGTGATAAAGATGACTGAGTTTCTGCAGATTTTAGTGTTCATCTTTAAAATATAAAACTTTCAAAAAACCTACGTATAAGAAATTAGTATAAGACTTGAAGACTCAACATAATTAATAAATTTCACAGCTTTGGAATTTGAATTAAAAATGAATTATCACTTAAATTCGAAATAACTAAAAATTACAGATACGGGAATCTGAATTTGTTCCGGAAGTGCGTTGTCACTATCACTCATTATTTTTGCCATTCGAGCTCGTGAACGATGAAAATAAGTTTGCAAAGTTGTAAATGGTACCTGCAAAGTTTTGAAATTAAATTAACGAAAGTTCCTGATAAGTTCGAGTGCACTTAAATATTCTTTCGGTATATAGTGTAGAGCTATCAAAATAATTGCACTTACAAATTTTATGTCATTAAATTAGCTGAACTTTTTAGATAAAATTATATAAGCTTGCAAAAAAAGGGTATTTGAATTCCTTTTTATTGCCATACTTTTTACAAAATTCGACTATAATATGCAAAGGCAGTTGAAAAATTTTTAACAAAAAAATAAATAAATAAATAAACAGATCGAATAACGGGGGACCAATCTAATGTTCAAATTCAAATCCGGTATAATTTCCAACGATGATATTACGTCTCCTTGAAGCTTCAACATTTTACTTATATTAAAATAGCATAATGATTAGCCTCATGTGTAGTAGCAGCAGCTTTCATCGTTTTCTGTCCACTTAACGCTTCAAACACAGCATTTCCGAGCCTTTCACGTTTGGATGGATCATCATAATGGCAGTGCGCAACTGATGTACGTACCGCTTCCCGCAGCTCTTAAAATAATTTTTTTGTTGACCAAGTTATAAAAAACTCAATGATAAACAAGGAATGGTGAGGAAAATGAGGGGGACAGGGAAAGAAGGAAGATTGAAAACAGGAAAGACAGTATTTTGGAGATATTTTAGTAGTTTTTGGAGCAAATTTCAACTGAGAGATATGTAAAATAATTAGCAGTGAAATAATTACTATGAAATAATGCGAAAACTAACTTCGTGATTCGAGCTTCCAACTCGCAGGAATTTCGACCTGTTTAAAAGGCGTAAATCCCGGAATTCTATATCGCCTCTTTGAAATTTCTCCGATATCTGGCTCTTCGTTTAATCGCTTCTTCCCCCTAAACAATTAATTAAGATTCAATATTTTTTGCGACTGAAACTATAGTTCCAATTAAAATAATACAAAAAGTAAGAAAAATATATACCGGAATAACTGAAACTGACAAGCCTGGAGCTTCAAAATAAGTTTTATTTGCTTCATCTTCCTCTCTTTTTACTGACAGTTTTAAAGGGACATGAAAACGAGATAAAATTTTTTGCTCAAGTCAACAAGGAAGTTCATAAATTCAAAAATGTTTTTTGAATTAATCGCGTTCTAAGCTGAGTTTGTAAAGAATCAAAAATGGATTTAGTTTATTTTTGAATGGGAAATTAAATTCGAGTTCGTTAAAAAATATGCTACCTTCTTGGAAACATGGATTTTGATTAATCTGATTCTATAATCGAAATCCTATATCTTCATAGGTACAGAAACGAACTGAAATTTAATCCGATTAACGTTCCAAACTTCCAGAAAAGAAATCGAGCACAAGAATCGCTAGTCGATGGGATAATTTGCGACGGGAAGTACATGAGAATCTATCGGTTTCCTAAACTAAATTGGTTTTCTGGTTCGTAAGAAATGAAGACTAAAAAAGCTTTGAATGAATATACGGATCATACCCAGATTATATAAATTAAAAATCAATTTTTTTGATTGAAAGATTTTGAAATTTAGACTTATTCGATGGATAGAATTGGAATTGAGATTTGTTAAAATGCCAGAAGTCAATCAGTTGCTCAAGAGACCTATATAAATTACCAGCTAGCTAGGCGATTGCGATTAATGCAAGTTTGCAGTGGAATCTTCCAAATCTTGAAGCGAAAAGTAAACATATAGACAAAATTCCAACGGCAACCCTGTTCCACTAACATCTGCTTCATATCTATATCTGTGTGCGTTTACTACTATATCAGCTACATATCCGCGCTGAAAAGGCGAAAGAAAAAGTTGCAATATCAGAATCCGTAGAAGTAATCGTAAAATTGTAAGACATCTTTAGCGGACTGTGCGAGAAAGGGAAACATCTAATGAGTTATAAAATCGATAAAATTAGAAATGCAAATTTTATGCATTCAGAAGTGAGTATATTCCAAAATTCCGGAGCGACGCAAAATTGGTTGCAAACGAAAGAGATAAAGTATTCAGTCGTACTTATTCTACTTATTTTAATCATGACAACTTGAAAAAGAGTGCCATTTGAAATCATCAAGATCGTAATACAAGATAAATTGAGAAGAAAGTGAAATTCTGACAATACAAATCTTCATCACTAAACTGTGAACTAATGGTTGTAAGGGAAAAATACAAATAAAACTATAGCAAAAGTCCAAGAATAGCGGAAAATAAAATGTTGCAGTTTGATTGTTTATTGGCAACCATTAGAGACGAATATGTAACCAATATATCAGATAGGTGACAATTGTACAAAACTTGATACAATCCAAAAATTCCGAAGAAAAGATTTCATACCTCCATTTTCTCCAGATTTCATGAATTATATATTTCTATTTGACTGAAGTTAATTTCTGGTGAATAGTAGACTTAATACTTTTTATTAGGGCATAATTGTGCCACGGAATATATCACGTATTCGCAAATTAAAAGTTGCGCAAACACAAAGGAAGACATAGAGAAGTTCAGAATAAAAGTACTTTGAAATTTCACTTGTTCATTTCATAATTTTTAATTGTGCTATGAAGAAACGAGCATTTATATCCACATTTACTCATACTAGAAAACAAACATTTCAAGAACAACAAGTACGTGTGAAAGTGCTAGCGCAGCTAACAATTTCTGCCAACATTTACAATGCTTCGTCGTAATGCTGGCATAATGCACTTCTTGACGCGTACTTAACAATGATGAATCTGCATACTATTTTATTCAATTACTATCCATCTCGAATGCAAATTTCTACTGCTTTGATGACGCTCACACAAAAATAGTTCCTTTACTTGCAGATCAAGACCCGATGAGTATTAGGTGATAAGTCAAACAAATGATTAGCGTCTGGTATGGAAAAGTGTAGACGGAATCGACGCAGTTACGTAACGCAAGAAGTGAATGTGATGTTTCTAACAGCTAAGCATACATAAAACATAGAGATGTTATGTGACGAATTAAAACGTCAAATAACGTTGTATGTGTGGAGAAAGCGATCAGGGCTTAAAACATTGTGCGTGCATGTGTGTGTGTGTGTGTTAATGCATGTGTTAGTGCATCTGTTAATGCACAACAGTGCAGCGGTGGTGACACTTCGATACGTCGTTGTAACGAGAGTGGCAGCGGTGAAAGCAGTAACCAATATTACCGACAATGAAATTTGTCTATGGTTGATGGTTGTTGCCGCTAACTGAAAGATGAGAAGAAAAGTGCGAATACCAACAGGCCGATCCGATCAAATCACTTTGAAAATGCGAACTTTGTCAACTAAAAATATAGCAATAAACATCGATTTAATCATGGTATAAAAGGGAAAGTACTACGGATTGAGAATTAACTTTTGGAATTTCTTGCGAAGATCAGCGAAACTGAAATGGTACCTGCAAATATTCACATACTGCCAGTAGGATATAATAAAGATCACAAATCAACTAATATTAAAGCAGGTAAATGAATAGTTGAATAGTTGCTAGATCATATATTGGTGTATTAATAGATTGATGGAAAGATGAACTACGAATATAGTAATAGGCTATAGATAGATAAAGAGATAAGTAAATTAGATAAAATAATTAAGATAGACTAGTAGTAGGAATAGTAGTCGTCGTAGTGGTATAGTAGCAGTAGTAATGATGATACTGACGATAGCACAAAGTGCTTCGAAAGTTCACAAGCTTTATCTAACACTGTTAATTATCGACATTTACAATTGTTCAGTTGATGATGCTACTGCTGAATATCACCACAATCTCCACCATTACATTATCAGCAATATCAATAGTTTATTAGCAATATTAATAGTTTATTAGAATTCGGTCACATCGATCCCTCCCTTGTATTATCAAGCTGATCATTATCACACAAGCTGTTTTTCATATTATATATTGCAAATACTCGTAAAAATCCAAATGAATTTTTGAACGAGTTTATAATAATACCTATTACAATAATTCAGTACATGGTATTATACGCAGTGCAGCAGTTTGAATATTATTAAAAGCGACGAGGAATTAAAAAAAAAATTGATACATTTGAACAAAATTTTGAAAAAAAAAATCATGAAAAATTTTGAAAAAAATCAGATAGTTAATCTCTCATTATTTATTTAATCTTATTCCAAATTCGATGTCCAAAACATGTACAGATTTATATAAAGTAATGCGAATCCATAAAATTTCAAAATTATTTAATTTTGAAATTATAATATTTCTTCTATAATCGAACTAAACTATTTCGCAATGAGCAACGAAACTTTATCTTCAGTGAAAAGCAGATGATGCGTTATCAAAAAAGCAAATTAAGCAATAAAGTTTGAACTTCTCAGTAGTGCTCGAAGGAAAATGTCAAGTAAACAAAATTTAACAAAAAATACACGTAAAATGGAATATGTAAACGATTCTGCACGTAGAAATTTTATTATTTCAATAAATGCTTATAGAAAAAATGAATAGTTTGAGGCCTAATTAGCACGAAAATCAAAAAGCCACAAGTTATGTTTTGGCAGTGACGTGTACGTGCGGTATCGCAAAAGCCGTGTTATTCTAAAGAATAAGTCAGTGATTGGAAGGGAAGAGAGGATACCACGTATCAACACGTCGGGCTGAGTGCAAATTATATTTTGTCCAGGAATATTCCTTCCATCATTCGTTTGTTCATACCCCTCCTCTGTATTCTCTGACTCTTCTCGAGACTAGTATCGTTTACTTCTGAAATGTAACAGTGTTTGAAGAATTGTACTATATTATTCAAAAGTGTGGATCTTTTCGAAAAAACTTTTTCCCATCTCACTGAAATTTTCTTATTATATATAAGTTCCTATTTACCGCAATCATTTGAATAAATATTAATTACAAGAAATAATTATTCAATTACTGTGATTTTTCTTAAAAAAAAAGGCAAATTATTCGTGATGAAAATGCAATTTTCAAAGAAATTAATTGAAGAAAAAAGAGAATAAAGTAATGAAAGATAAGCTACGTATACCATCTCCATAAACAAACAAACATCGCAAAAAAAGTCTCGAAAAATCATCAATATAATAAAAAATAGAGAACAATTACACTGTATATATATATATATGTCGTAAAAGGAATTCAGTAGCTTGAAAATCCAATAATCTAATATCAAAAAAAAAAGAAAGACTTTCACTATTTTGAATGATTCTTAGATATCACCAATGGATAAGCTAAACTTCTCGGCACACTATTTTCATTTCGAAGAAAAAGATTGCCATTTCTAAAGGAAATTTTACTATTAATCGCCTTTTTTGAAGTTTCTTTTGAAACTTTTTGCACATTCAACTATATCCATTTCTACTACCTAAATTAAAGCGTTTTTAGACATTCAGATATAAGAAAACATAATGACTAGCTCATTTGTTGTTACAATAAAAATTTTTGCAACGGTAACAAAAAAAGATTCATTAAACTTTATAATTTTATAAGAACTTAGTAGTTAAACTTTTTCAACATAAAAATGAGTGATTACGTAATCTTTTTTAAATTGAAAAAAAAAGTGTGAAACTTTCTCGGCATGAAAAATGGGTGATTACAAACTTGATACTAAAAATCACATGAAATATCAATAAAATTTCCAATGATAGACTGTTGGGATTTCCGAACTTTGGTCTGTATCATTTGTAACTGAATGGACTATCTTAATTAACCTATAATGAGGCTGAATCCATTAACTGTACATATCCAAGCTTGAAACATGACTAAATCATTAACCGTACGTATTCAATCCTTAACGTGGCTGAATTATTAGCTGTATGTATCCAAAGTATCCTAGAACAAAAATAAGGGAGGTATGGGACACCTAATATCGGATTTTTTGAAAATCAAGATTTATAAAAATGATTGCAAAAGGAAAAGGAAGAGTGTACTGAAAGTGACTAGAAAGAAAACAGAGGATAAATTCGTCGTTGCAGATACGACGCATGAAGCAGCGACGAGAAGTAATGCGATGGATGGATGGATATTCGCCGAACAAAGCTAACAGTAGGAAAGAAGGATGGAAAGTCGGTGGAGGAGGTGTGTTGCCATTTGGTTGACAATCAGGAGGAGTGAGGAGTATCTATCTATCGTGAAACACGACACGACATATATGTGGATGTGTAAGTATAAATATGTATGGATAGATGTGCCCGATTCCTAGTGTTATGGGCAATTGTTGAGCAAAACCAAACGAACAACCAATGAACTAACCATCACCATCACCACCACCACAACAGCAGCAGCAGCATTGATGCCGTCGTTGCCACCAACACATCTGACACCATCAAGTCGATACATAGCATTTTCAACGCTGTAGAATCCCAACCGATCGACCAGTCGTAGATACTACGCTAACAGATACTTACACAAGCGGTATTCAGAATATCTACTGCAGTTGTTGTGATCTGGTGCTAGTGATGATAATGAGTAGTAGTGATGCTGAGTAACAAGGAATAATTGGCGAATAGCAAGTAGTAATCAGGCGTTAGTTAGGAAGAGTACCCTTTTTAACAGAAAGTTTGAACATGAATTATCCACCAAAGCAAAAACTTTCAGAATCACAAGACAACTGTAGCAGATGGAATTTTCTGAAGACGTTCATCATTTTAGATGTGAAGTTTGTTGAATCAACAACTATTGAAAAGGAGAGTCTAAAGGAAAAATAAGAAAGTTCTTAATATCTTCTAATATTCGTTCTCCTATGAGGCAAATTTAGCTGCAACTATTTAAAGGTTATCTAAACTTTTCTAGCATCATCTCACACATAGTCACGGAATATTCGTTTATAAATTTTCATTTCATTACTCAAGAACTGTGAAGATTTTCTGATTGTAGCAAAATTTCAAACTTTTTCAAAAAATAAATATTCCCGACTGATCCAAGCAGTGATTTGCACAGCGATGTATGTGGTAACAAGATGAATATCTGAATCTACTCTAAATTCATCAAGCTTTTCTTCAACTTTGGTAGTAATAATGAAGGTTGAAAATAATCATATCTACATTCAATTTTATCATTTTATACTATTTGTGGAATTGAATTACTTTTATTTGATCCATCTCAAAAGTAAATTAACTTTTGTTTATTTTATCTCAAAATCATACAGTTCTATTTTTATCCAAAAAAAAAAAAAAAAAAAAAAACAGCTCTTATTGAACTGAATTTGTGTAATTCGAGACTCAGCATATTTCCTTGAAAAATGACTTTTCCAAGCACATTTGTCTAAACGGAAGAAATCCTTCTACTGATCTCTCTTTCAACGTATGATGCTGATGCATAAGTACATCAATCTGTTGTATCTAACTACTGCGAGAAGTCTGAAATGATCCCGAGTTTACATGAAGTTAGAATTAAAGAATTTAAGATCAGAGGATCTACGGGGAAAATATTGAAACTTTAGATGATTGACTGGGAGGGTGATCTTTTTATTCTGCGAAACGACTGATTGGGAAAATAATAGTAGAAGTCAAGAAATCTGGCAGCTGTGTTTTATTTTTTTTAAATGCCAAGGCTTTTTGGATATTTTTGGAAGTTAAGTTGAACTGAAATCAATAATTTCAGAAAATTTGAAATTCAAAGACTTCATAATTATAATTATAAATGGATGTAAATAAAAGCGAATGACGAATTCGATCATTCATTTAAGTGGACCAAATAATAATCTCAGAAAAATCATATTTGAAGACTGCACTGTTTCTTCAGCTTAGTTTGTTCCCATTTTTATCAAATGGCTTTCTTTTCCAAGCCGCGATATTGATTTTAATGTTTCCCTGTCAACATTTTCAGGCCCGTAATCGCCATGGCCGCTATTCGCTTTGCACAATCGGCATTTTCCACAATTTCTGTTCCCTCTTTTCGCCCATTTCTGAATCCAATCCATTCCATCATCACCTCTTTATACACACCTATTTCCGTTTTTCTTGTTTTCAGCAGACAGTAATATTCCATAAATTCTCCTTTTCCTTGAATTTTTGAATATCTTATTCAATTCATGGATAATGAAGACGGAAGATGGAATAGTCTTCTCTTATGTTCTACATATGAGCAGGAACAATATTTTCCGATAATTCCTAGTTCCAGTTAATACTTTCATTGCGCGATCGTTAGATTTCCGGAATCATAATTATTTCTTTCACATCCTAATTCATTTTATTCTCCACTTTTAGGACTTACTTTTTCAAAAGAGAGAGGGAAAGACAAATAGTATCAGATGCTTCACGATTCTGATGCTGTTTTCTTTTTATTAATTTCTTGCTTTAAACTCTGACATTTAACTGAAATGACTAAGTGATTTTTCAAATCATTCACTTATCGTTTTATTTTGGCTGTATCCATGAAAAATTTTGTAATCTCATCAAAAATGAGTATTGTCTAAAGAAAAGCACTCTTCGATTCCATCTTATTGTATTAATCTAGGTTTTTTTCTAAATTTTTCAACTATTTCAAAATAAAAACAAAATCATTCACAATTTGTAAAACTACCGGATATAATATATATGAAAAATATACAGATATGAAGGATATTCTTGAAATTTCATTTTAAGCAAAATGCTAGCAAAAGTCCGTTCTGCAATTGGCGGCAGTGCACTGAATGACAATAATCAGGACAATTCACAAAATGGTGCTCAAATTGGCCTAGTAATTGATGTTACGGAAAGTGACTTTTTTGGTAGCTTACTGCCAGGTAAAGAGAAAACTTGCTACCGTTAGATTAAACTCCTTTTTTTTACAAAACAACGATTTCGAATACAAGCATTTAAGTGAAAGGTTCAAAATCGATTTCGAGTACAAGCATTTAAGTGAAAGGTTCAAAATATCATTCCCTTCTAAAGCTAAATGATTACCGTTTCCCGAATATTTTCCAAGAACTAAGCATGCACTAACTTTTAGCTATGGTTAATTCGCAGAAACTACGTTACCCGTACACTCGACCCAAATTTCTGCATTTTTCGGACGAAGAAATTAGCTTATCAGCGGATCAATCAACTCGTCCAACACTATGTCCGAAGGATCCATCTAAAATGCCAGTGTACGCTGGTTATGCTGAAGTAATCAATGCTGGTAAGTAATGTTAAGTTAGCTAATTTTATTTTTATTTTTTTAAAATAAGTAAAATAAATTGGTGAGTTAAGTTGAACTTGAAACTTGAAACTGAGATTGAAATTGAAAAGTCCGCTGGGATTATGAAATTTGTTGGGTTTTTCTTGTCATATTATCGAAGTGCAAAGTAACAGCTGATTAATCCTGGTCAGGCAAAACAGTTCAAAATGAAGATCAAGCATCAGCGAAGCTGTTAAATTTGATACAGCAAGGATATGATGCGGAAGAAGCTCGAGATTTGACAGTTCATGATGTAAGCTTATCTTTCAAATTTGAAAATTTGAAAAGGTAGCACGGTTTTCTTATTAAGGATAAATGTAATCTGAGTTCTAAGTCGTGATATAAATTTAAATATGCGGTGGTGTTTGTCTTAAGATGCCAATAACAAGTAGGGGAAAGTGATCCTTGAGCTTCTTGCCACAGAATCACTATTGTTCTTCAATTATTGCACACGGAAGCTTTGCATTTTTGCAGAACATTTGAAAAGAGTTGTCGAATATAGCAATAAAATGCAAATAGTGATCAAAAATGGAAAAACTTACATTTCCTGGCTTTTCATCAAGAGACCAAAAGCGAAATATAGATTAAAAAAAAGGGAGAAAATCTATTGCGAACCAGTCTTGTGTCATTGCATTTGCACAGAATGCTATAATGCATCCTGAATTCATGAGGACCAACTATCGCTGAAGTTAACGAAAGACAATCTTTACAGTGACTAGATAATACACAAAAAATTTGTTTGTACCCATAATGGAGGATAAAAAGGTCAGGCAAAGGCTACTGGACGGTGGGTTTCAGTTCGGAACTTTCGAAAAGGATAGTAATGCATTTCGTGAATTTTGAAGTTAGTATTTGAAATCCTGCTAATAAAATCACTTCAGAGTGCACTATTAGGTGAAAAGTTTTCATAGGTATGCTTTTTAGCAACAAGCAGAAAATGAAAAACATTCTTCACACACGTCAAATGAAATCCTCAAAGATTCTGCTCGAAATATCAACGCGATAAAGCGGCATGCTGATGATGAACTGATAATAGTTCCAGAAAAATGCATTTCCGTATGTAGGTTTGCCAGTGAACACGTGTTTCATTTAATATATTCTTTTGTTCTAATTTTTTTTTAGTATTCAATTATTAAACTTACATTTTAAAATGTCAAGTGCTATTTTCAAACTCCTTCTTTATAAGCCTTTTGAAGTGTTGAAGTTGATAAAACATCAATAAGTTGACAAATATCAGAGTATTACACGCTCTAATCCATCAAAATAAATACTTCGTTGAAATGTGGCTTGACTGATTCTTTTACAGCTAAGAAATTAGGTTTCAAATCGAAATGCATCGCAATTACAGAAACTGTAATTACAAAAATTTTTCACTTCATTAGAAAATATATTTCGGAGGTCTGAAGAAGTCTTCATACTTTTCGGGCAAAATTCAAAAATTGTCACAGGGTGCTGATAGTCCAGCAATGGAAAGAGCTGGGGCTATTTTCTTTGCTATATTCGATGGACATGCAGGAAGTGAGGCTGCAATTATGGCTGCAAATTGTCTTCATGAGCATATACGGGTTTGTTTACTTGAATACTTCGGCAGGTTTCAAAAATCCATCCTTTTTACAACTCTAAGTCAGGTCAATTTTTCCCACAAGGCCGGCTCCCGGTGAATGCAGGGGTAGGCGTGGTGATTAGGATGGTTTTTTATGTTTTATTTTCGTTGTTAATTGAAATACTTCAAAGTTTTTTCATTCTATTCATTTTATTTTGCCTTGACCATTAATGATTTTGATTGTTGTTCATTTGTCTTTTTTTCTTTTTTTTGCTTTTTTTTACATTTTACTGGATATATTGCATTACTACTAACATTATTACTGTACCTCAAAAGCCTTTAACACTCAATGTCTTTACTCATATCATTAACAAACGCTAAGATCAGTACAATTGACTTTATTTTTCAAAATTTGTTAAAACTTAATTAGTTAGTGTAGTTCTAGTTTGCATTGTCATGGAGATTACGATAAGATTCATTTTTTCCCTAGTTTTTGGTTAAAGGATGGTCTTGATATTCGTGACGCGTTAAAAAAAAAAAAAAAAAAAAAAAAAAAGATAGGTGTGTCCATGTAGAAACAGGAGCATATTCGAATGCAACCTTGTAACAAATTTTCAAAGCAATTGATGAAGAACTTTCGGAGATTTAAGGTCGGTTACAATAAATAAAACATTATGACCATGATCAAGTAATCGATATAAGACCAACTCATTGCCAATCCATTTTATTTGTATAGACAGATGAAGCTCATCATAATGGACTAGCTAGGCAGATTTCAATTTGCAAGATGTCATTTTTTTTCAGAATCGACTGTGCCAAGTATTGGAGACAGTAGTCTATTTGAACAGACAGGAAGCATTTTTTGGATGTCCTACTCAATCATCATCCTCTTATGCTTTACTCAATGCATGCAATTCATCATATCCAAATCATAATATTACATGTGATAGTCTTGTTGTTGGTGCTATCGAAACTGCATTCATAGATATGGTGGGCGAATTTTGAAAATTTTTGAAATTCTTCTTTAGAACAATTTTTAGTTTCTGAAATTTTATTGAAGAAAAACAATCATAATCGGAATATAATTTTTACTTCTGTACGCTTGCTTTTTCAGGATGATCAAATAGCGGAAGAAAAGCAACTATGGAGAATACGTGGTGGTTGCACAGCAATTGCAGCATTATTTTTCCTTGGCAAATTATATGTTGCAAATGCAGGTGATTGTCGGGCGCTTCTCGTAACAACAAATGAAACTCAACAACTGAGCCACGATTTCACCCCAGAAACGGAGCGTAAACGATTACAATTTCTAGTAAGTTTTCCTGAGCCAGAAGTTTTGATTATCAAATTCATCTTACATTTCCGATGTAAATTTTTATTAATTTTGTTAGGCTAACTAAAAAGCAACTATGATGAAGCAAAAACTTATCAAATTTCTCATGTGACCCTTACTTATGACTTATGATTTATGAAATTTTGATATATGCAAATGTTATGAGGTGAATTTTTAAACTGTGAATCACGACATCAATTATTAAATGAATGAATACAGTTTGTCAAAGTTGAAGTTGCCGTCCTAATTACTTGACGGTACACTTAAGCCATTTCCTGCATCAACACTCGGCATCCTCACACAAATCTGTGTTAATCGCTCTCCTTTCAAATTTTTATAGTATTATCTTGTGCTCTTTGCTTTGACGCTGCTAATCTATAGTTTTATTTTTGATAGCACTTTAAATCTTTGAAATTTCCAGGACAACTGTTATTGATAATTTCGGAAGAAGAAAAATAAAGCTGAATCAAAAGGAAAAACTTCATTTAATTCACGTTTTTAGGCTTACAAAAATCCTGATTTGATATCGAATTATTTCACGCGTTATGAATATAATCGTTTTTTAACACGGAGCGATTTGAGGAGAAAAGTACTTTATCGTGATTGGTTCATGGATGGATGGTTTGTTGCTTTACATCTTTGTTAGCACTTTACATGACAAATTCATAGAATTATTACTTCATTTTGCTAAACTGTCAGAATCTATTCAATTCCATTTTTAATTGTGAACCTTACAAATCTAATAATGATTTTCTTATTATAGGGCCGCAAAAACCGTTCGTGAATCAGATTTGAAAATGCCTTTAATTAGTGAATGTGGTAAAAAGGCTAGTTATGTTTTGCATTCAGAAGTTAATATTTTTTAAATTTTCAGCGTGCTGAAAAATGAAAGTGGAATAAGCTAAAAGATATGAAATTTGATATTCTGTAAAACGTTTTAAATTATCCTATATCTTATTAATAAATATCGGTTGGAAGGAGTCAGAGCACTTTGAGATACTAAATTTCATATTTTGAAAATGGATTTTTTAATAACAGTCATTTGTATTTACTGGCCTACTAATCAATGAATCATTATTTGAATTATTGTTAATTGAACATCATAAGATGGTAGATAAGTGCTACTCGAAGAGACTACTGATGGTTATTAAGTATTTTTAATATCTAATTGGTTCCAATATCGGGAAAAATAATAATTTATGATTTTTAATAGAAAATAAAAAGCATGTGCTAAGAATCGAACTTAAAGTATACTAGTCAAAATGGCAGAAATAAAAGATATAAATTGCAGTGAGAGATATGGGACATTAAGATTTGATTAATCAATAATATTGTGGATCAGTTATTTCGGTAATTCATCAGTTAATTCCTTCTTTTTTCTTCAGCGACGCTTGCTGAATACAATAGGCGTTAGCCGTGGTTTTGGTGACCATCATTTGTTCACAATCGATAATAAGATACCAATTAAACCATTTCTGTCACCGGTACCAGAGGTTCTGATTTATTTTTAAATTCAAAACCGCTTAAATTTAAGATTTTTTTCCATTAAAGCTAATTTTGGCTACCAGCGAACTCTTCTAAAGGGTAAATATAGAAGAGTCTATCATCTTTTAATTTATCCAATCTACCAATCTGCTCCAGAATCCTGTACTTAGAATAAAATAGGATTTCAAACCAAACGTCGATGATTGCAACTATTTTCTGAGTGTACCTTCTAAATCAAACAAGCTCGGTTTATCTCAATTGTTCTTGAAATTATTCCGCTCTTTTTATGCTTCTGGTCAAATCCATATTTATTATTATGATATATTTAAAAGGAGACTAAAATAGTATAAATTACAGGTGAAAGTTTTCGACCTTCATAAGTTTGATTCGTTATGCGATAAAGATGTTCTAGTGCTAGCATCGGATGGACTCTGGGATGTTTTAAATAACGACAATGTGTCAGTGATTGTGAAAACTGCATTAAATAACTCAGAATCAGCAGATTATCTAAAGTTATTTTTAATATATGCTTAAAATCGGTTTATTACCCAAATTCTTAAAAATATGAAAATATCTTAAAATATTTTCAGAAATACTCAGCAAAAATTTACAACAAAAGAAACCAACTTTTGAAAAGGATAAAGCGATAAAAGATCAGTCCTTCAAAGAATAGTTAAAATGATTGAGGTCAGATAACCATGCAAGCATATCAATCACACTAAACATGGCATACGTTCTTCTAATTGTTGCAAGAAAGTGATCCTTCATGACAGTGCATGCAGTATACCGTATATTCTGTCGGGCTTCTCAGTGTGATTTGGCATATTTGTATAGTTATCTGATCTTATCTGATCCTAGAATTCTCTGAAATCCTAGCCCTCAGTATCTTTCAATGATGGCTATCTTCAGGATGATTTTTCCCATAGCAAACATGCAATTTTACCAATCTGACAAGAAGAATTACTCATTTCTCTTATCATACCTCCGATTTTCCACTTAAATACCATTCAGCAGAGAGTGTGATTTGAAAGGACTTCAGCAAAGCCTCCAAATCACATCTTTCGGATAAGAATCAAATTACTAAGGAACGAGATAAGCTAATATTTTGCAACGAAATCAGAAACTGGATAACATTAGCATAAATTGAATTCAAATTTGATTGCCTCCTGAACTCTTATACCATCTGCTTCTGCTGGGTGATCTTATCTCAGCAAACTCCTTAAGTAAGCATCTATCCGATGACCTGACCTTACAAGCATTCTAAAGCTACATTATGTAAACACATTAGTACCAAATATCATAAAACAAATCGATCAAGTTGTTCGCTTCATCTGAAACAATTTTCTGTCGTTGACAAAGACTTTAATGACATATATTCTTCCAACTTCGCGAAGTATTTTAAGATAATTAAACATAATTGATTTAATTCTGGTCTAATCAACAGTAAATGGAGACTTTGATGACAAAATTAATATTTATCAAGATTGCAGGTGCTAAAAGGAAGATTCAATTTAGATACACGATAGCAGCACAGGAGCTGGCTATTGCAGCAAGAGGTAATCCAACAAAATCTTATCGATGGCAAATGCCTGATGGAGATAACGCTTCCACCGATGATATCACTGTTTTTATTATTCCATTGAAGTATGCTTTACTAGCAACGAGACGCGCGGATGACGATTTGGGGTTATTACAGTAATTAGGATGGTTAAGTAAGTCTAGATTTCGTTAGATTAGTTTTGATGATTAATTAATTATAACTGATAAAAGTAGGATGCAATTAAATCAATGAAGTCAACTTGAATAGACAGTCTAACTAAATTCTAAAAACATAATGTAATATGAAGAAATGGTATCTTCATTGTATAAAGTTTAGCTTTCAAAAATTTTCGCATTAAACACTGATAATGAAATCACTTTATCACTGTTATGCTTTACGGTATTTTTCAAATATTGGTGCATAATTAGTTTATAAAGCGAAACATTACAGTATGAATGCGAGCTTCATCGATGCGAAGAATAATTATGAAGGATCAGAGTCAATAGCATTTTCTTCTTATCTATCAGTCAATCTATCTGCCATTTATTCTCTAATTTACAAAACAGTATCCAATCCTCTTATTAATCAACTTGTTACCTTACCTATTCCATCTTCCTTTTCGGATAACATTAATTAATGCTGTCGTCTTTGTCCATCGATGAATCATCAACACTCCGGCGCCAGATCGTCGTCCTGTCCTTATCGTCGTGCATCTTTCACGTGCACTGTAAGGCGTAAACACAAGACACAGAAACATGTATTACAGAAGATACACATATGCGCCGCAACTTCTCTCTCGCATGTTTGCAAATCATTTGCAAGAAGTTCAGTAATCTTTATCTTCATTCACTTGATGATTTGAGTCTGTAATGACTGTGGTGTGACGTGCTTGTTTTATTTTCATCACTTGTCACATTTGATCATTTTTGAGCATTTTAATGTAATTTATCAGAATAGCGATATTGCGAAAATATCTCTGCTCTCTTTTAGTGCGTACTGAGGAACTAGCATTATTAGTTTTTGAAATTTCCAGAAACGAAGGGAAAATTTTCCATTTCATTTTGACCGGTAGTTTAAATATGAATCATTCGAGCAGAACTGACAAACAATGGAAGCAATTCCAGCATGAATCATTCCTGCAAATTATGAATTCAGCATTTTGACCTTGGTAGCCGATTAAAATTCATTTTAATTGAAAGTGTTTCAAATTATTCATTAGACAAAAGATGATCTCATTATCAAACATGGGATATTTAAGCTTCACTTCGTACTTCAATGTGTTGTAATGCATTTCCAACGCGTTAAACGTGCAATAACGAATCGGATTATAAAAGTAGTCAGTAATCAAAAAAGTGGAATCAACTTGAATAGTTTTATTTACGAACCAGTCTTTATTTAACTTTTAGTTTATTTCGTAGCCTTCCACCCAACTTTCCCATTTTGTCCCATTTTCATTTCTTCAAGTTCATTACCAAAACATATAAGTCTGTGAACTCCCAATTCCACTCTTAATTCAGCTTCACAATTTATTGTTAATCGAATATTCGCTAACCTGAAGATTTATTTTGCATTCATTCGAAATATTGTAATTGTGCAAATTCACTGCAGACAAAGTTTATTAAAGTATTCTGATTCGTCACCAGTTCCTCATTGTTTCATATTCACTCATATGAATCAAAGTCTCGATCAAACAATAATCATTACCTTTCAGGGAAGATTAATTACACACTGAGATATCACACTCCATTCACGTTTCAAAATAAAAAAAGTTTTTGTTGTGCTCATAGCGATTGACAAGAAGCATGAATATATATGGATAAGTCAAAGTTGAAATATCTTCACAATCTATCCGAATTGATCATGCTCAATTAATGCAACTTATGGCCTCTCTTAATTACTATCATCACATTTTTCAGACTTCTTTGATTAAATACCACAAAACTGCTCTGTCTCCTTGGAAATTATTGGAAATATATCTCATTTTCTCTTTCTTCATCACAATTTTTTCAATTAATAATTTTTGAGCAAGAATTTCTACTTTGACGCATTCACAACCTTTAGAACATATATTCATGCATATGCTTACATGAATGTACGTTTGCAATGTCGATTCGTAAATCGATTTTTGATAATAGCTATGAATTACTCTCCAATATTATTTGTTTTTATTTATTTATTTGCTATTTTAAAATAGCTGAACTCTTCTTATTATTTCATATTTTTTTAATAGAGATATGTTGTTGGTCATTGAAAAATCAGACCAGAATACAAAATGGTTAATTTTCTCCTTGATTTTCAAAAATTTCTTTTCCCAAGAATTCAAAACTGCAATTTATAATACCCATGGAATTCTTTGGATTTACAGCATTTCACAATGTTAAAACGCTATGCAATGATAGATTACGATTACTTTAATTATTCAGTGAGACTAATCAAATAAAGGTCGAAATTGCAAGAATATTCAAAATTAAACGAACTTTCATAGCATAATAGAAAGAAGGTATCCTCTGTGATAAGACAGAAATCGCAACTACTAACGGAGCAAACGAAAGTTTGGAAAACATGAACATTCTGATTTTGTTGGCTAATTATATAACTAAACGGCTGTTACACACTTGCAAACTGATTGAAATACTCAGTGGTTGGCAGTTGTTTGGTTTGTCGTGTGAATTTATGTGCAGTTTTTCTGTGCTGAAAATTTTAGTTTTTTATTTATTTTTTTCCCATCAAAATAGTTGAATTCCACCGAAATATTTCCCGTCGAAATACTTAAATTTCAACTAAATCATTCCCATCGAAATAATTAAATTCCAACTAAATTCAAGTATTTCGATGGGAAAAATTGTATTGCATCTTATTCAGCTTTCCATTTTTCAAAATTTTTTATTTCATTATCACAAAGGGAAACACAAAAAAAAAAAAAAAAAAAAAAAACGATCATTTGGAAAAGACAACGACGGCATTTGGCCTTAGTTCATTTATTTGACTTGTTTTGTTCTTTCTTAATTGCCACCTGCTTCTTATTGATTCCCTTTGATTTCATCAAGAAAATTAAAACTTTTGGTAAATTTTCCTTTTGTCTTTCAAAGCAATTCAAAACATGTAACGAGGATTTCCTGTTAAAAATCTCGTTTTTTTTTTTTTTCTTTTTTCCTGGTGCAATGTAGGAGTTAATGAGTTTTTTTTTTTTTTTTTTTTTTTTTTTTTTTGTTTTCTTAATTTTCTATCTTTGCAATCATTTGATGTGTTTGTTTCACTTTGAATGCTGAATTCTGGGCGTCCTTGAACTAATTAACTCCTTGTTCATTAATCATCTTACTACTATACTAAGTTAATTAGACATCATAGAATTCGTTCACTTGGATGACAACCTGGATGTTGCGCTTATGTCTTTGGTTTTTTTTCTTGAACTTTTTTCCCTAATTATTATTCCGTTTGCTGAAAGCACCTTTCACTTTTTGATATTAGTTTGCTTGAATTTAAATGACTAAGTCTTTTTCACGAAAACTGAGAAAAATGATTTTCCTGATATCGTAGCGAATTGATACAAAGGCAAGCAAAAAGGCGGATAATGATAAGGAAGCATTATTTTTTGACCTATAGCAAGTGCTTTTTTTTAAAAATGCTTTTGTTTCATTTTTTGGACACTGTTGTGGTAAACGTGAAATTATTTTAGGCATCGAGAAGCATTCATCGATTATGTCATTGACTTCATTCTATCACTCATTTTCTGTCTTTTTCATCATAAATGAAGGCTTTGTTTGGGCAGATAGCAATTCTTATTTTGATGAAAGAACAGTGCTTTCAAGTGACACAAATGATAACACTGTTTCTGATGGTACGTTTAAATCCATACTTCCAGGTTTTCATAAGATTAGGAAAAGAATAGTTGAAGAATGAAATGGAATGGTAAATTTTAGTCATTGTGCATAAGTCAGTTTTTTCAGTGACTGGAAATTGTAGAAATTTTTTCAGCAATTTGATAAGCATTTTAGTAGTCGGTCTTTAAATCGATTTTTATTTAGGCATAATAATGAAACGAATGCATCGAGATGTGGGAATGCTGAGCACGCCATTTGTCGGTGCTTTTGTTACTGGCATCATTGGTAAATTGTTCTGATTTTTCTGAAATTCCTTCCTTTCACTTGAGAATGAAGATAAAATGTTGAAAAAAAAATGACAAGCAATTTGGAAAGAAATTAACAGGAAGGATTGGAAATTTTTATAAAATTTTGAAAACAGGTTTGAAATTACTCACTGAAAGGTAAGCTTAGGGCGTGAGGAAAGACAGGTACGGGTGAAGAAGGATGTGGAGCCAATAATTGGGGCTGTTCTACATGGCATCATTGGTACGCTTGTTATCCGTTTTCGTAGTGGTTGCTAGAAATGAAAATATCTGCAAAATATGATGTTTACGGGAAGAAAGGTAATCTAAATTATCTTCCCATAATGGTAGAATTTCTCTAAATCATTGCATTGCTAGACTTCGCGTCAGAGCGGAACGATCTCTTCTCATAAGTAATGCAAAAAAGGCTTCTGGCTTGTGATTGCAGAAGTCTTCAGACAATATCATTGTCTTTTTTGAATATGAGATAAGGATGAGCACCTTGTTGAGTTTAGAAGTCAGGAATTGCCAAGATTCCTTAATTCGAGAACTTTGGTGTTCTGGTAGCAGAAGTCGTTTTCATACTCAAAAGCAGATTGTAGATTTTACTAACATTGCACAAGCATTTTCGTTTGCACCTTTCACTTGCTAATTTTATTTTGCTTATTTTTTTTTTTTTTTTTTTGCTTCAAATTCCAAACTTGAATGGTTTGAATACGAATTGGAAACAGATGCCATTTTATTCAGAAAAAAGATTGATTTGAGGGATGACAAGTAAAGCAGTCGCGGATTTGACCACTTATCATCCATATCTTTCGGATGGTGGTTGTGAATGGTTTGGCACCGCTCCATTTTGTAAGGGATATTGTCAAGCAGAATATGACTACATTCGAAACAGTAATGGACGCTGTAGTAATTGGTGGTTTGCTGGAATATGTAAACCGGATCCAAGTTTTGGCGAACCATGTAGCACCATTTTGGGTGGAAATTTCAAAAAATTTTTTTGCTGCAAGTGAGTTTCTCTCTATTAGAAAGCTCGCTCAACATTGACAGTGTGCTGTATTTGATTTTCCAAAATTTTTGTTAATTATCTATTGATAATTTCACTTTACCATATTTGTTTTGCTAAAATGCTATGAAAATAATCAAACAGTAATTTTTTATCAATTTGCTTACTTGAGAAAAAAAAAAAGATATTTTAACGAATCCAATTTTTCAACTTCAGTTGTTTTAACTTTAGGAGTGATCCATCTGAATGTACGTGGAGTGGTCGTTGGATGGGTGCATTTACTGCACATAATATATACTGTCGATACGATAATCATGATCGTTGTGGTCATTTGGAGTGTTCTATAAATCATTTTAATTTTCACGTAGTTTCCCTGTTATCTTCGATTTTTTTTCATTTTTCTTTTTTTCATTTTTTCTCTCTTTTTTTTTTTTTCAACAAAAATTTTTCAAATTTCGAAATTCTGAAAAGTTATTCATACTTAATCTGTTAATTTATTGTTTATATGCAATTCTTGTTCGGATTGGATGATTTTTTTCTGATTTATTCATTAAATTATTTGAGAGATTAAATATGAAATTCCATCGCATGTTGAATCATTTTAGGCTCAAAATTCTACCGAAATTAATGGCGATCGTTGTGATCAAATTTCATTATTTGGTCTGAACGGTAAGGCAACATGTGGTTATATTGCATGGTTTGATCAGAGTGGAACTCTTGTTGATAGTTGGTATAAAAGCAAATGAAATATCATCGATGACTAACTGGTACATTCATTTCTGCAATGCCTGATAAAGCTTTTATTATTTGTTACATTCATTCTGTTAAATGTTTGAATACATTGTTGTTTAACAAACACTACCGCATGTTTTGATGTAAAGTATTATTTATTTTACATAGAATCTGCATTGCTGCTAAATTAGGAAGGCATAATGGTGAACAGCATTTGAGCAGCAATTGTTACATTTTTTATCATTTTAATGAGTGATGAAAAATGCAGAAATGCGGTGAGGAAAATAATGTATTGCTTTGAAATGGTTAAGATATCAATATCAATCATAATTATAATCCTTGGTGCTCAAACTTATTAATTGTTGAACCTCAACGAATGTTATCAGTTATTTTTCTTGTTTGTTATATTTTGTTTAATTTGTTAATTTTTGAACTTCTAATGAATAAATATAAACACAGATTACTTTGGTTAATCTCAGATAATAGATTTCAGTTACTGGTTCTTTTTAATCAGATACAGATGAATCGTTAGACTTTGTTAATAAATCAAGATTTCTAGTTCCAAATTATTGTTCGATTTAATAATTTTGATCTAGACAAAGCAAATTCAGGTGACCGTTATTTTATACACTTAAGCAGCATGAATCTCTCAAATTCAGGAATTTTTTATCATTTGTAAGTTAGATCTCAATTCGAATCAGGAGATCAAACATGAAATTATGAGTGCGACGCTACATATATGCATTCAAATAGTTGAAACAGTCAACGACTGACTGTCAGTTCGACAAGTAATTTAAAAAACATCTTTCATTTGGTTTGCGTCCTTCCTCTATTCCATTGAAACCGATATCAAATCATTGACTAATATAGTTAGTTAGTTATTTGGTGATTTCTAAATTAAAGCAAAGGACTTTTTAAATCATCCAGAGAGAGAGAGATCAGCAATTAGTGACGATATTTATCCGAGATAAATTATATTTTATTGTTTGGGAAACATTATCTCTTGGCTATTGGCATATGAGTATTGGCAATCCCATTGCGGAAAACCATCAAAGATATCAGGAATAATCAATGGACCACTCTTAACAACTGTTCACACATTTAGTATCTGGAGAAGCGAAATTCTGTAACGTGTCTGCTATAATCAACGTAACTTAGAATCAGATTAAAGCAAACTAAACATTAAACGTGTTCCAGTTCAACTCTGAAAAACTTTCATGAAGGTGGACAGTGTTGCAAACGAATTTTATGAGAGTGCTATAAAGTTCAGTACTATTGTACTCCTATTATAAAGGTATACCAGCATGAGTGAAGCTCATGCTAGTCAACTAATACTTAGTCCAAAAAAACCGTGTTACACATTGCTTAAATGTAATCTTTGCACTCTAAAAACTGCTGGAATGTCAATTGTCAAAAGAAGAATTACTTCAACAATATGAGATCAAGAAAAGCGTAAAAGACTTCGAACTATACATAGACATTCTCGGATCAGTCAACAAGGACTGGTTGGAATTTTTTTATAAAATAGTGACCCGCAAAAAGAAAAGAAAGAAGAAGAGAAATATACGAAAATGATCAGCAAGGACAAAAATATTTTAAATTTAACAAGTGATGGAAAAAAAGCTATTATAACTCTTAATATGTGCAAAGATGACTTCGAGTTAGCACTTCAACATCTAAGGCAAAGCAATATAAATAAAGAACCCGACAAAAGAAATCATCCCAAATTATCCATTAGACAATAGTAAACTTACTTCAGTTACCACTGCCAATATTCAGCAGTGATCCCAAATAATGGCGTAAATTCAGGAGCAATTTGGTACTACAGAGCATCTCCAAAAAAAAAAAAGAAGAAAAAAAAAGACCAGATATTCAGAAACTGAATTTTCTGATTTCTTGTTTCAAAAGAGATGCTTTTCCAGCTGTTAGAGGCTATGATATCATTTCAGAAAATTATGATAAGACGAATATTGATCGGAAAATTCGGCAATTTATACACTACCAAAAAGTCCCTTTACAATTAGTTAAATTTCATAAAAAAAAAAGAAAAAAAAACGATCGAGAATGGACAATAACTGTTGAAGCCAAAAAGAATATTTCGACAACTAGAAGCTATGAGTGAGAATCTAGAGCATTTTAGCATCGAAACCACTAATAAAAACAAATTGCGACCTGCATATTGGATTAAGTATATTAGCAAAATAAGAAGCGAGAGCTATGGTCGGTCAATAATCTTTAAGAATTTTTGGCAGAACTAGTTCAAAAAATCAACAGAATACAAACCAGAATAAACCCTACATAAAACAAAAGAGAAACTTCGACCTTGGTCACAATTAAGAAAACCAAACTTAGTGATCTTAAGCTAAAAAGATATCAAAAAAGCAATAAGAAAAAGAAAACCAAAAAAAAAAAAAAAAATCCAAGGGATTGTAAGATTAGAAAACTTTTTGCATTTTGGAACAAGAACAGATTCAGAAAATTTAGAATCCCAATATATTTTCGACAGTTTACAACATAAATTTAAACAATAATAAAGCGTTCCTATGTTTATGCATATATATATATACGTTACTCAGGGATTAAACAGAAATTTACCACATTGTTAGAAAATCAGATCTTATTAATTTGCTCAGTGATTCGGATTGTCGTTATTTTTCGAACGTGTGAAAACATTTTCGTGTGAAAGACGTTTCCGATATCCAAAGTTATCATATATCGTGAAGTTTTCACCGCTTGTTTATTTTATTTATTTTTTGAACACAACTGAAGTAAACTAAAAATACTGCAATTTTTTTTTTCTTGAATTTGCATTTTATTCCTATTATAATTTTTCCGTATCTTCTTTAACATTGAATTCTTTTTATGCATTAAGATGGAAAATTAATTAGTACAATGATGAAATTTTTACAAAAATTATAATGGCAATTCTAATTTCTTTAAGATGAAATGTTTTGGACGAAAAAGACTGCTTAAAGCAAATGTTTTCGAATGAATGAATAGGATTATGTTGGGATTAATTAGAAATTTGTCAAATTACTGAAAATCAGATTTTATTAATTTATGCAATAAACCTGCTTCAAATTCAGATTCGTCATCATTGATGTATATTGTCGTTGTGGGAACAACGACTTGCCAAAAAATGACAGAGCGGATGATTGCCATCCCACAATTGCTGCCGCTACTATCAGTAGAAACAGTCCAACATGCAGACTTAACAATTGGACCAATCATTCATTACGGTAAGAAAAAACAAACCAGACAGATAGTAGCAGTCCATTTTCGCTGCGTTGTATTAATTTAATTTTCTGCCTTAATATACCAAGCGATGCCAACATTAGACAGATTATTAATTAGTGATGATTAGAAAGACAAAGAAAAGATATGAGTGTGAACTTTCAGTGTGATGCATGCTAACTGCACAATGTTTCATTTTTCACTTATTTATGCAATTTCAGTTTACTCAGTCCTTTCTTTCTGAAAATCCTGTTCTACTGTGCTGGAGATGAAAAAGGACTGAATGACATCTGACAGCCTCTTTCTTCTTGCACAGTGAATCCTTGAATAATTGTTTACAATAATTTATGGCTCATCCAAATTTAATATAGCTTAATATTTTCCTTCCGCTGAAATCCTTAAGATAAATATAGCTTTCAAAAAAGATGAGCATGAAACATTTATTTTCATTTGCACATGCAATGAATTCCAGATGTATTGATTTGTTCCCATGCTTATCGGAGTAATACCAAGGTAACATTGATTAATCTTTATCATTTCATCATTTAATTCTGTTAACTTCTGAACATCGCGTTAAAGTTTCTCAGTAAGAGTGTACGGGTAGGTCTGACGCTGAATTTTAAGTTTCCAAGATATCTCGTCGAAAATTTCATTTTACCTTCTCTTTTGACTTAATGAATAATTGGCCTAATTGTCAAGTTGCATGTTCGACCATTTCTATTGATAGTAGTTACCATGATTAAAGGATGACAAATCATTCGCCTTGTCATTCTTTGGCAAGTCGTTGTTTCCAACAGCGACAATATCCATCAGTAACGGCGAATCCGAATCATTGCTAAATTAATAATATCTGATTTTCGATCAATTTGACAAATTTCTGATTGATCCCTACATAATCTCTTCATTTTCGAGGTTCGGTTGGATCTCTGACGATAGTTAAATTTCTGATGATTCCCAGTAATATCGCCATTCATCGAATATGTTTCAATAAATTCACAAATCGTTGTCTTGATTGTTTCATTTTCTTTAAAAATGTGTAAGGTTTGGAGCTCATCTATAACAACATGAGTTTCATGTATTCGAGACTCAAAATTTTCCACTTTTCTATATGAGCATTTTTTTGTCGCTTCTCTTTTTGAGATCTGATACTAAGATTTCACCTTTCGTAAGTACGAAATTTGTTGTCGATTGACATTCAACTCCTGGCCATCCATACCATCGTATTGTACATCATTATTTGTTATCCATTTGTTGGGAGAATTTTGTTTACATAACAAAATAATCCTCTAGTATCGTAGTATTTCTGCTTTGTTTTGATTCCTATTAGTTTCTTTTCTTTACTAAAAAAGTGATTTCTTTCGACTTCCCCATTAATCTGAACCAATTCTTCTAGCCTTTGTCGGAGTTTGATTGTTAACCATGGCTCCTTTTTCTTTTGTTGATATATTCTATCCAGTATCCATGCCGGTAGCTTACTTTCTATTGAGTCTCGTTCTAGATTTTCACCGATTGCTTCTAGCTAGCTGTCGCAGTATTCTTACCACTGCTTCGATTGTTGATTTCCATTCTTTGTTGCTTCGTCTAATTGATCATAGTTCGACTTATGGGGAATTTTCTATTATGTTCATTTCAAACTTCTGAATTAGGACATTTCTTATTACATAGTAGTTCTGGGGAGGGGAGGGGGTGCAAGTATCCTTTTATAGCTAGTAGCGCGTTTCCTCTTAGGCAGGACATCAGGTAATTTAGTTCTTGCATGTCTGATATAGCCTGGAGGTGCACGGGCGGCATCAAAGCTATCCCAGAACTGTCTCTATGATTTAGGATCGCTACTGAATATAAGTAATATCAACTGTGATAAGTTCACAGTTACCTATGAGGTAAATTTGGGTGTTCCCTTTGGTTGGTGATCTATTTTTGGTGTGTCCTGCAGATAGGCATTGGAAAGCTGATTCATTGTTTTTATAAAATGTTAAGGTTATTTTAAATTCCCTCCTTCATTTAATAATTTTAAGATAACTTTTGGTTAATCGGCCCCTTCTTCGTTTATTTCCTCTTCCTATTTTCTTTTTGACAGATTTTTTGTTCTTTAAATAGAGTCGAACAAATTATTGGTGATAGAATCCAAATTACTGTCACGAAATTTTTCTAAATTATGTATATTGCGACAAAGACGAATTCTGTTTGAAGAAGGAATTTATTAGCAACAGAACAATTACGGACAAGAGATTATCGAGAGTATCCAAATAACTTATCACTCGGTATTCTTTATCAATCGTAGTGAAGAAATACTGCTCCTTGATTGTCCACCTGTCATGTCGTCCTGAACTTCTGCTGTCGCTATTGAACGCCAAACAGAACTGACTGTACTCCAAAATCTGAACCTTTTGTATTCTTCCGAGACTCCTCCTTCTTTCCTGATCTATGATTCGTCGCCTCGTGATTGTTCGACCTCATCTTTGTTTAGCTGTTGTCGGTGCACTTCGGCGGGAAACATTTTGTCCATTTGTTTATTGTTTTGGCGTCAAACATGTTTACCGATTTGTTGGTCCATTTGAAACTATGCGCTTCGTGAACTTTATCCTCTTTGTGTATACTAATTATAATTTTCGGATTTTTCCGACAATTGCTAACATACTACTCTAATCATGCCAGTTTTTCTATAATTCGCTTTCGAGTGTCATAGAATTAGTACTTTTCCTCTCTTGATAGTTGTTGGCTGATTGGCGTCAGATCAATTCTTGTTTTTCTTTGATCACCCTTTTTTTCCTAGCGTTGGCTGGGCACTTTTCCTTAGGCTGGTTAACATGTTCCTGGCTCGTGGCACCAAAAAATCGTCGTGAAAGTTAAGAAGAATTGGGGAAGAGTTTTTTTTTCCTTTATCACATGCCTACTCTACTAGTAGTTCTTTGCTTTACGATTATTTAGTTTTTCTTTATTCAGAAGAATGAATAAAGAAATGATGGGCAATTTTGATAAAGGCCTTCTTATAACGTAGTTTATCGCTTCAACTACGTTACAATAATTTGTCGACGCGATAATAACAATTCAATAAAAATTGTGATAGAAAGCTCGTAACTGGTAACAGAAGAAGCTGCCTGAGGAAAATAATAGTAGTGTTGGACAGTAGTTGGAATAATCGTTGCTGAACAAGAACCGTCCAATGCTTCATTGAAAGATAATTGGGCTGACACCGACGCTAATTATAGAATTCGTATTGGACAATATTCCATAGATTGAATCGTCGAGTATATATAGTATTTGGAAGTAGAAGTGGTTTTGAATATTTCGCAACGATCACAAAAGATTGGCACAATTGCTGAAAAGAAATTTATGATAATTAAACTGAATACCCAGACAACGCAAAGACTGTAAAAGATTGATACAATTTGCTGGAAAGGAATTTATGATGCAATTAAACTAAATGTTTAGAAGCTAAAATTTCGAATTTTTCCACAATATTTGATGAATCATTTATCAATCTATCACCTTTCGATTTGGTAACCGTATGTGTCATGCTTGGATTGTAAACAAATATGCAAACTATATAAAGAATTAAGTCACTATACAAATAGTTAAATCACTATGTCACTATACAAAGAGTTAAATCATTCAGTTGAACAGTTACAAATAGAATCCCAACACTCAAGAAGCAGTATTCTTCTATTCGATACTTGCGAGAAATAAATGGAAGAATAACCTAATAATCAATTTTTCTTGGATATTCCCTAATAATTGTTTTATAACGTAGACGAAGAATCAATCTTCCGTAAATCAATAAACTTCCTTCATCTCAATTATTGTTTGTGCCAATTGTGCCAATTGCCAACACCAAAAATTTTCACGGCATACCGGAGGAACATCCCAGCATCTTCAAGTATTTAATGTTTGAAACACTACAGCTGAAATTGTTTCATTGGATTAGATAGAATTAGCAATGATTCCTTTTGTTAGAAACCAGTTGGATGTATGTCGACGAAACGGCAAATTTTGTGGTGAGCGCATCATCTTTATTATGAGACGAATGTGAAGGAAGCAAATGCATTTTGTATAGGTACAACACAATTATATTTAGTTTTGAAACATTTTTCTTTATTTGTATTACGAATTCCAGTCTCGTATATTTAAAATCTATCTGTGGCAATGTTTTGAAAATTTTTAATATGTATTTTGAGAATGTCAAATTTATCGGATCTTTGCGAACTCCTTTTTCAAAATTGATAATTTTCTGCCTCAAATAATGCTTAAAAATTGTTGAATGTTCAAAATAAGATGGCGTCAAATTCGTTTCAAGATTTTCATTGAGAAATAAAATAACGATTTTAGCATATATTGCTTAATTTTAACCTGTTCAGAATAAAGCAATGAAATACAATTATGGGATATTGAATTTTGGAAATCCGACAATAGAAATTCGAAAATATTAATTAATGTGATATGTCCATTAATCACTTCAGCTGGGATAAAATTATTGAAAAACTTGCAGTCCTAGCAATCATGAAATCAGTAGTGGGAAATCTCCATTTATTGACAAAAGTACCCTTACTTACAGTCTTTTGAGCGAAATAAATTATTCTCTTGACATCAGTGGACTGAGCAATTCATTTTTTATTATCGAATTCGTTTTGCGAATGTATCGTCAAAGAAATCAATAGTGAGAATTTGTATAGTTTTCACCAATTTCATTGAAATTTTGAATGAAAAACAAGTCTTATCTTCCAACTTTAAATTTCTATCACTTAAAACCAAACTTCGTGTCAGTTTTTTTTTGTTTTTAAAGAATGTTCAAGTGAGCTGCAGCACATTGGACGCATGTAGTGTAAGATGATTTTAAGACCTTAGAAAGTTCAAAATTATGTTCCAATCATATTTCCTGCTAAGCAGAACAATTCCCAAAGACCAACTTTATTGTGATGGATTAAAACTTCATGAAGTTGGCCAACTTTGCTGGCAGAAACTTCTCTAAAAAATGTGCGACCGGCTTTGCAACTCCTAGAATTTAATTTAATTTTCATAAATTCTTCAAAAAGATTAGTGCTCTTTTATTCTAATAATTGATAACTAGAAAATTTGCCTTGGAATGCTTCTTATGGGTCTTAAATCAGTATAATATCTGGAAAGAGATATCAGAAATTTGCAAATTTCACCAAAAAAATAAATGAAAAGAAGTAGCGAAGCAATTCTTATGAATCATAAGCGACGATGAGAATGTGTCAGAATTTTTAAATAAACACATTACACTAAATATTCCATGCATAAACATATTTCTATAATGATATTTTCATTTTATAAATAATCTTCGCAAGAACAATTGTGCAATATAAAGAAATGAAATTCAACAATTTGCAAAATGAATTCAGTAATTTTCACCTAAAGAAATACATAACAATTCAACCAATATTACGAAATACCTTTACCGATTGTTCGATAATTCAACAACAATCCCGAAAATATTCGTTCTGACGAAATACGGCAAATTTAGATTTCCAACATTCTTTTCAGCAATAAAATTCCACAAAAGTGAAATAACGGAAATTTCCATAAACAGAAAATTTTAGGAAGCTATATTTATGATAAGAATATGAACAAAATGGTTTGGAAATTCGACAAAGATATCCCGTGCATATAATAATACAGCGCAACAATTCTATCGATGCACAAACTGATATATGCCTAAAGAAAAAACAATTGAAATGATCCATACGACATCAAAAAGACTTTTATGAATCTTTTAAATTGAAAACAACAGTATGATTCATGATTAAAAAAATCCACAAATCCCATTCAAAAAAATCCGCATTCACAAAATCCACATATTTTTTATCCAAAATTCCACACATTCACAAACATATGGATTTATAATGAACAATCATGGAAAAAGTCATAGATTAAGCAAAAACCGAAAAAAAAAGAGGCAAGATGACAGCATGAAGAATTGTGAAAAAAGCCATGATCGCGATTAATTGTTGTTGTGTAACTGCTACACTAGTTCTTTTCTCAAAGTTTGTTTCCAAACGCTGTAAGAACTGTACAGCACGGTCCAGAGTTTCCTTTAAATATAAAAATATATATAAACGAGAAAAAAAAACACGTTTTGTCACATGACGAAAAATGAGCCAAGAATTAATTAGTCTCATGATTTTTTTGAGCACAATAATTTACATATTCGATGCTGTTCCGTGTGTATGAAAAAATTTTTCAACAATAAATTGCGGAACCAACGTTGTAAAATAGTAAACTGTTACAATTTTTTTATGTGGAAATGTAAGGTTCAAACTTTATTTCTTATTTGAAGAAATTTAAGTAAAGAAAGTTTAATTCTCATAATGCGAAGTTGCAGCTTTAAAAGACTTGAAAATTTAAATGTTTGGAAATATCAAAGCTTAATAATTAAACAAAAAGAAGCTTTACTTGGACTTGTTGTAAACGATCGAAATCTCGTGAAAGTCGCCTCTTCTTTTGGCGATATCGCTTATCTGTAAAATTAAAGTACATGCCATTCCGAAAACTTCTTTTTAAAATAAAAACTAAACAAAAAGAAAACAGTGATAGATTAAACAGACGAACTTCGAAAACACAAGTGCATTTTTAAAGTGGAAAAATAAGGTATAAAAGATTCACGATAATTGTTCTACAAAATTTCCCTGATGATTTAAATGAATTTTGCGAAGCAAATTTTCTTCCATAAAAATACGAAGAGTTATTTCATCCACATTTCATTCAAAAAGTATATACTTTCAGGTGAATCAGAATCTTCAGACTGTTCTTGTTGAATTGAAGTTGAGCTTGGCGGTGAAGCAGATCGTTCTTTGGTTCCATGCTTAGTTTTTGTTCGTATTACATAATCACACTCAATTTGACGAATATCATCATTTTCATCCCACGCTTGATAACTATAATGAAATGAATGTTCTCGAAGAATCTGTGCTAAATTTTGCCGGCAAACAAAACGTTACTAGTATCAATATAAACTTAACAATAAAAAACTATCAGAATCGAGTTAAAAATTTTCGTTTTATATACAAGTCAATATAGAGACCGGTGCCTAAGAATATCTTTCCAAACTTGATATTAATGTTGCAACATACAGGAACAATAATTCCTTTATGGACAGTTTTTAAATTTGCGAACACTTTAATAATACTGTATTAGTAATTACTGTCTCACATCTATTTCTAATTTTTTCAAATTGAAGTTAATATGCAACGTTTCAGAACATTTCGGGATCAAGAAATACTGCCCACAAGATGATATTGCAAAAAGTAACACTGACATGGTATAAAAGTAAGTTGAAGAAAGAAGAGAATTACTTACTCAGCATGTATATATTCATAATTTTTCGAAAGAAGATCCTGCTTGAACCATTTAGGTTTGTGATGTATACCAGATTTAGCGCGAGCGCGTTGTTCGTCCTCTAATTTACTTTTTTCTTCCGTTGCAATTTTCTGATTATCGTTGGCTATTGCTTCACTTACTTTCAACCATAACCTTAATTGAAGAATAATAATTCAACTGTCACAGACTTTAGCATTAACTAGACTTAAAATCAAAAACTTCTAGGATGAAGAAATAAACACTTCTTTGATTCCCATTCGCCCTGCTCTTCCAAAAGGACTTCGTAACGTTTAAGTCGTTTTGCAATTACATCAGGTGTTGGCGACCATAAAAGTGTCTTCACATCCTGCAAGAAAAGTGAAACTGAAAAATACTTGATTTTCGTAATGTGTTAACATCATTAATAAATATGTTAAGGTCATTAATATCCGCACTGGATCGCTTGGTATTACAACTTAAATACAATTTTGTTGGATTGCAATCTTTGTAACAAAAGTTCAAATGCTTTTGATAATAGTATAGTAGTCTTAAGATACAAAGCTTTGCAGATGTTGCAAGATATTAGAAACTTAAAGTCACATTTCTATCAGATTAAATGTGGAACTTTGATATCATTTAATTAATAACTGCACAATGTTTTACCAACTAATGACAATGTTCCTGAAAACTAATGTTTACCTTTTCAATTATATAAATTTCGCCATCCCAAGCTCCCTCAATACGTGCCACTGATTCTTTTTTACATTTGATATCTCCCGAAATAAGATTCACTGTTCCTCCAATGAATGGCTTTAATTTGAAATCAAGTTCGCACACATAATCGGTACGATTGCACTCTATTCTTACCTAAATTTGAGCTATCGTTTAACAGATCATTCTCTACTGGAAAAAATTGATGGTTTTATGATTCCATCAAAAAAAAAAAAAAAAAAAAAATCCGACAAAAATTTGACCTCTTATATCATTTCAAAGGCTTCTGAACTTATAAACTGTTTCTCAGTCACTTTTATTCTGGAATCAAATTGTTAAAAATAGTATGGTGATATATTAAAAGTGGGAAAAGATTCACCTTACCACCATATTCCATTGACAATGTCCCAATCATAATACCCTTACAGTTAGCATATGGAAGAGTAGCAATATAGGTTTCACCCCGTTGCAAAAGCGTTATTCGTACATCACCGATCATCATAGCCGATAAACTGTTCCCGTAATATTTGCTTTTTGCCAATATTGTACCAGATACATTAAAACCTGCTTTTCGATTCGTTAGAAAAAGAGCAGAAATTGGAGGATGATGAGAAACCTGGAGAAGAAATACAGATTGAATTAAAAACGGACTAACATAATTTGATTTTAATTAATTTAATATTTGCATTGAATTCTATCTTTGAAAATTCAATGATATCTTCGTTCGAGAGCCCAGACAACTTTTAACCTGTAATGGTAAATTTGATAGAATGCTTAACATCTATTTATGAATAATGCCAAATGATTCTGGCTTGCAGCTCCAAAAACTTCAAAATCCTAAAAAAGTAGTTTAAGAGTATAGGTAAGACCTGAAATACAACCTGTTCAGCAACATAGTACGATGTCGAATTGTCGGGATGTTCCCATTTACATCGAAATGTTTCACCTAATATCGGATTATATGGTTTCTTCAAGCCTTTTGGTTTCTTGTAAAATCCGCTTAAATAGAACTTTACAATCGTCTTCATCCTTTGCAAGGGATCATTCTCAGCCGTGGCTCTAGAATGAAATTCAGAATAAAAAAGAGGTCAGAAACTGTAATATTTGAAACTTTTCATAAAAATCAGACAAGGAAAAAGGGAAAAGTAAGCGTCATTGACCACCTTATCTCTTTTTTTATGAATCAAATATCATTTCTTGTTATCTTTGATGAAAAGATCCCAGAAAACTTGCTCGGTAATAATATATGAGTGGTAATAGAAATCTGCAAGTTTTTCGAGGAACGAACGCGATTCCAAAATGAATGTAGGCAAAGTAACTTTTGAAAGGTCCATTCCAGGTCGTACTTGTTTCAATAAACTCCATACCAGACTTTTGTTTTCATCAGCTAGATCTTCGGTTTGCATTGTTGGACCAAACTAAACAAATATTAGCAATTTAAAAGCACTTGAATAATAGCAGTTCCAAATTTGTCGCTCTTGTCTTTTATACATTATAATCACTTCAAATTCAAATTTTACTTTTTGGCAAACTAATAATATTGAAATGATGAACTAAAAAGCAAACCTGCTCTGGATCTGATTGAATGTATGAGCTTTCTTCTTTATAATCAATAGCTCCATCGTCACTATCTGATGCTGCCCGCTCAATATCATCATTCAAGCCTTCATAAAAAAATTTCAGATAATCATGGCAAACATGAAGATTCAAGAAATGAAATTCTTAGTCAAAACACCATATTGACACTTTGCACAGTTGATTCCATAAGATCAAATATGATCAGTGCTTAAAACAGACCTAGCAATTAAGCGAAACTTTCTAACCATCAAAATGCTTTTCTGCTTCAACTTCACTGAATTGTCGAGATCTTTCAACGGCATCATTATATGAGATATCGTTAAAGGCATTCTGTTCATCGATGATTGTTTCTTCTCCTTTCTGATTACAGTCAGAAAACTAAATTTTCAATGAAAGATATTATTTCCTGTCAAGCATTTTTCAAGGCTTACACATTATACTGAATAACTGAACCGTTAAATATGCAGTGGACTCAATATTTCCGTACGCTGATTCTGCCTACTCTTTAAAAATCAAAGCTTTACTTTACACATGGTCCTCATTAAGAGACCACTGCAACGGAGAGTCAAATTCAAAGCATCCATCCAACAGCCGCCTGCCTAAATATACAAGTAAATGTATTAAAATGGAACTTTAATTCCTCAACAAAATCGATTTATGGGTTTTAGGATCCAGAATATACTTAACTTTTGGAATTTTTTTTTCTTTTTTTTTTTTTTTTTTTTTGGAATTCCGACCAAGGATAAATTTGTATTAAAACTCAAACTTATCCACAAAGTACAGATGATTTTAGCAACGTTTAGAATCGACCCAATATAAAACAATTAACTTATTACCTGTTCAGATGGTGCTCGACAAATCAAGTAAGTAGTAGGCAAAGGCTGGATTGTAACGACACCATGAGTTTCTCCCAATGGTCCACGTGTTGCCCATATACTCTGATCCATTGGATGAAACAGTTTGAAGCAAAATCCGTCTTTTTTCGATGGTCTTTCGATTAGCTCACAATTGTTTAACAACACTGTACCAATCCAGTGACCCGACTTAAAAAGCAATAAAAATTTGGCATTAAATGACCAAGAATAAAAACTTCAAAAAAAAAAAAAAGACTTTAAAATCCTATGAATATATTACTTGATCTTACCTGCTAATATTAGATGCATATTAGATTGACTTCTACACTATATTTTGGAGATTAAAGCTGAAGACACTCTTTGTTTTTTCAATCACTTGTCAATGGAATTGATCAATAAACTAATTGATTTATACATGAAGCACCTTATCGACTTTACTGCTTTTATATACAAGCAGTAAACCCGGTTTCAGTATGCAGAAATATCGATTCCATTTCCGTAAAGTTCCACGAACTTTTAGCCAATCAGCCATAACAACAATTGTCGGGTCATGCAAAGCTGTAAGCAATTCTCGTGTAACCCGCTTTTTCTCATCGCGGTATTCTCGCTTTTGTTTCTAAAAAATTCAAATCGATTCGGGTTTCTCACCCTGCATTTAAAGTTAAAATTTCTGGTCCTGTGAGCCTCAAAAATTTCCTCAAAAAACTTCGCTTTATTGAACTGAAAATGACATTTGATTCCACCTTTTATATACTGTTGAATGATACATGATCTAACTTGGATGCAGCATTTCATAATTCTTGAGTATCGAAGTGTCAAAGTTAAGTGAAAATAATTAAACAAACTTTTTTTTAGAAGAACCAAGTTAGCTTTCTCAGAATTGCTTGACTTATTTATCTAATTCATTAAAGATCGACTAGAAATCTAGATCAGTGGTTATAGAGAGGAAAAACGAGTTTTAGGTCAACCTTTATTATTAGGAAAATTAACTCCTAAGCTGCTCAAAACAACTTCGATAATGAAGTAAAAAGTTTATCGAATAAAACTAAATTTAACTAAAAATGAAGATCCAAAGCTATGCAGTAGTTTCGCTGTTTCTCGTTGTATATGATGAATGTTTCGATGAACAAAAAAAAGAAAAAAAAAATTACTAACTGAAAAATACAACCAACTGTATGGCATCACTTCCAATAAATGAATCAGAATTCATCAAAAGATAAATAGGTCCAACTCTTATATTTTGAAATCCAAAAAACAAAACCTTCAAGTTTATCTTTCTATCATCAGCATTTTCATTATCATTGCTTGAGTTGAATGATCTTTGCTCCGAATGTACTGGCTGTTCGGATGGGCTCAAATTCGTCATCACCATATTTGATACAGTATTTTCTCCTCAGCTATTTCTATCCTTCATTCATGACGTGCTGATCTGTTGATCATTTCAGGTGCCTAAAAACCATTCGAGTTTATCGCAGATTTAAAATGAACCATCAACAGAATACCCAATGAAGGCACAAATGACACCTTAAAAATAACGGGAAACAAAGCAAGTTCAATCAAAAGTTCACATCTAACATAAAATATTACTACTACATTGCACGTCACATTGTATGTCACAGACATGACCTCACGTACATACATCGCTCATATTAACGCCTATATTAACCAGACACACACATGTACCACAGAGACAAACATACCAATGATAAATACACAGAGAAACAGTGTATTTGATCCATCTATACTTTTGTGTATGTATGTACGTGTGTGTGTGTGTGTGTGTGTGTGTGTGTGTGTGTGTGTGTGTGTGTGTGTGTGTGTGTGTGTGCATGTGTAGTGTATGTATGTTGTAGTCGATAGGTAAGGAAATGAGCACAATTAGACGATTGCCTTCGCAAGTATTGCATTCGGCTTTAATTAACCCTGAAAAGTTGACATGTTTGTCAATTTGATATATATTACCGACGAGAAATTCACTGAAATTCACATGATTTAAGGCCTGCAAGAAAACATCCATTGACCAATCCGACGGAACTTGCGAAGATGATGTCACTTCCGCCAATAATCTAACAAACTGATGACGTTTGATTTAATAGCAGTTAATAACAGAAGTGATTTGGAAGGAACAATAGAAATTTGGCATGTGACAGACGTGTGACAAGATTGCTTCTGAACCAGACTGAAAACACTTAGGGTAATACATAGTTCTTTAGAAATTCATGCGATCTGATGATAAGTGTTTTATTTTTCGTATGACAGTTGGAAATTTTAACTCTAAATAACAAATTTCTGATGACAAATAACCTCGAAAAGTAAAACGCTTATGAAAGAATAGTCACAACAGTAACGAAAAAGCGTCAACTTCTGACGTCAAATCAGTAATGGGAAAGTTTTATTTAATCTCTCTCCCTAGTCCGGACTAGTTATATGTGGATATAAGTATTAATGTGTAGTGACTCAAATAATTTTTTATTTACGATGTTGTAAATAGAATTGTTTCATTTTACAGCTTTAAATCATAAAAGAAACTTCGTTTCCTCATCTCTCCATATATTTTACACTTTAACAACCACTGAATAACACCGAATCAAATCTGATAATAAATTAATGCACATCCTCTTATAATGGATTGTTAAAGTTACTACGATAGTGCACATGACTGATTTATATTCCAAGAAAGTCTTTTTTCAGATATTTTGATATTATTCAACAACTTCACTTGTTTAACGATAGACCAATCTAAACTTGCAATAAATTTTCATAAGCAATGATTTAAACCATTACTTATAACAATTTATATTTTTATTCAATTTCATTCATTTTTTGATTAGTTCAAACATAACTTTCACACTAAATTTTAAATGCATACAAGTACTGGAAAGACATTTCAATCATGATATTTCAAGTTCTAATCTTTTCCTTGCAAATTTAATACTAAAATTAATTCTAATATCAGCAAAACTAGTAATAAAGATTTTCTTGGTTCTGTAGGCTGACGATGAGACATCAGTGGGAAAGATCGAATAGTAGTATTGCGTTAGCGATGCAAGCACAACTATTCTATATTCATCTAAGTTGCCAGGTTGAAAATGATTCGTCCCGCCAAACTTAGTTCACAAAGAGGTACTTTTTACCAAAAACTTCTGAGCTTTATTCCTGTTTTGCTTCAATTAGCAAACAGATTCTAAGAAGGATCCCCTAAGTTCAGTTTCCATGAATCGAATAATCTAGCATGAGAAAAATTTTTGGGAAGAAGTTTATCAAATTTGAATATTTATGAGTTGATTGCTTCCTGCTCAACATCGTGTAAATCAAGCAAACATATCCTTTCCTCCCTTCAAATGATTTGTTACAAAGTATGATTAAGTTTGTTTCCTTCAATTTTGTCAAATTAATAACTCATTATGCATTCCATTTCGTTTTACCGTAATCAAAAGCTAAAAAAACGAAAAGAAAAATACACGAGAAGTCATTACGATAGGCTGTTTACTTAATTTAAATTTAACTAATGCAGTTCGTTCACTTTTATGGATCGGATCAGTCATGCCGATCCTCTTTATTCCATGATTAAAACTCCTACATTCTTAAATTTCAATTCTGATTTTAAAAGCTGACAAATACATCGGATACATGGATATTTTGAAGAATCCACATTCACAACCAATTTAGAACAGCAATGTGAATAGAAATTGTCTTCTGTTAGTAAAAAATTTTCAACTTCTTAAATTTATTCTCATTCTGTTTCTTCCGACTTCCACTAATTTATTACTTTTTACATCCTATTAAAATTAAGTGATGCTATATTATCTTATCCATTTCGAAATCTCCTTTTGGTTAAAAAAAATTTTTTTTGCAAGTTAGATGAATAAGTCTCGTTTCATCAGAGAAATCAATGAATAAATTATCAATTCCATGTGCAATATTCATTTATTAAGCATTTTGAGTATGCATCATTTTGTACATTAATACTTTTTCGCCGTATCAATTCGTATGTGTTAACTCGAAATGAGATTGCATAACAGAGAAGTATTTAAAAGTGTAATCATTATTAAAATGAGATGCAAAGGAATTTCAAATTTTTAGAAATATGATAAATTATCTTAGGCGTATCAATTTATTAATTTACCGTTTTAATATTGATAGAAATATTACATATTAATTTACGGTTTTATAACTAATAAGAAGTTCGCGATATGATTTTTCCTGTTTATTATGTATTTTAATCAAAGCAATCAAGAGAAAAGCTGTTCTATATTCGCAAATTTGAAGGAGATATCAATAGATTTTGGAGTTGAAAATAATGAATTGAAAAGCTGCTATGTATATAAATATGATGTAAGTGTTCGTTGTAACTTGCCACACAGCGTTTCAAATTCTTCATCGATTAATTTGAAATTTTGATACAATCTTGCATTCGAATAGACGCGTGTTTTTATTTAGATAAGAACTTTCGATCCAAAATAATTTTGGTACATTACAGCAAATATAGGTTCACTGAATATGTGATGCAGCAATCGGCTTAGGAAAAGCTTTAATTTTCACTCGAAAAATCCATTACCTTTAAACCCTTTCATGATGTAATTTGAATGTTCTGCATTTTATTATTTCAGATTTTTTAGGAACAGTGCGAGTTTTCGTTCACTTTTTCCAAATTGATAATATCGGTTAAGTAGCAAAATTTTTTTTAAAACTTTTTTCCGACCAAAATGTTTCAAAATACGCTGCATCCAACAACTCTTCTCTTATCTCGATGTCTCTTTCAATTGAATTTGCTGGAAATTTTTGCAGAAATATGCCCTGAATGGTCGATGCAATCAACACAATTTTAAATAGATTCTCAATAAAATATGGCACTGAAACATTTTTCACTTGGATAATCCATGGGATATCATAATTCGACTTAATCGGACAGCAAACTCAAATCAAATTCCAATCTAACGCAAATAATCATCATCGCACTGCAGAATCGTTAAATTTTTGGGAGAATATCTTTGCTATGCTTCGAACCCTCAAATCGGCCAAACTTCACTGGAATTTCGCAGAAACGATAGTTCATACCGAATCACTAATGTTATAGTACCACTAATACTATAAAAAAAAGTTAAAAAACGACTGATATTATGCAGAACTTAGCTTATTCGGAGTTTTGGCACCTTACACTGTGTTAGAAATAATAAAAAATTTCGGTCATTTTCTTAAATGTCGGGAAGACAACCTACGAGACGGATGAAAAGCAGCGGCTCGTCGATTTTCTGGATCTAAGAAATGCATGTCAGACATCCGTTTCCCAAACCTGAAATGACAAAATGAATTAATATATACATATGATCCTTCTCTCTTGAATCATACCTTACCGAGTATGGCAACAGTACTTCAGTCTAATATACAAATGGGGAAAAATTAATGTCGTGATGGAAGCATATGATTTGGAAGAAAGTTATAGGATTCTGATCCTCGCACTTAGAAGGCAGCCAAAGCCTGTTTGTTTAATTCAGAGCAAGTGATTAGATATCGTCATCACGAACTTCGAATGAGGACTACATATACTTGTGTTCTGCGTTTGTTCCACGTTACTAGCGTGATATGTGCCTCTTGTCGAAAAATTCGATAGTTCCGTTCTTTTAATAAGTGGTATCATTTTTCGATGGAATCTGAGGTGTGTTTCTGTTCTTAAAGCTTAACTAAATAATCTCATTTTTTCGCATTCCATCTCTGGCAAATAGCGTTTTTTTAAAGCTACAATTTCTTAATCCGATTTTTTGTCCACTTTTTTTTCAATGATTCAGTTGAAAGTAACCTAACAAGAGCGTTTCTTATACCCGATCGACCAAAGCGTATCAAAGCATTCCGCATCGCACGCTTTTGTCCTCTGAAACAATTTTTTTATTAGAGGAAAACATTTATTGGCAATAGTATATCGATTAATTGTAATTTGAAAATTGGATCCGTATTTTTTACATTTCATCAGATGATATCTTCTATCTGTCAAATATGCCGTTATTTCATAAGATTATTCTTAAGCTTCATTGATTTGAGTGTCTATAAGGGTTTTAACTCTCAAAACAGTACCATATAGAAAACAATAGATTAATTTCGAAATTTGGTGCAACTGTCCTTGACGTCCGTTTTCTTTATCAGAAAAAAGATCAGCAAAGTTTTTGTTCAGAAGTTACAGTTTATATTACATTTAATTCCTTGTTTTGAAGCATATTTATGAAGCGAAAAATTGCATACAATGTCTCGTCATCTTGATCACTTGCTATTATGACAAACTGTGCGATCAAGCAGTAGAAGAGCAAGAAGTACGCATGGATAGGACGCATTGTACGATTATTTGCAATGCTTTTGCAGCGATTTGATGTAATCTTTTTTCATTCACCGCAAAAGCGAAGTCTTTTCCGGATATTGGGCAATCGAGGTTCTTGTACTAAATGAAGCACTGATCAGATTCAAAGCGATATAAATATCTTTTCCTGAAATATATCCGAATTTCATTACCAAATTTTGTTGTCTTTTTTCCGAGCAATGAACACAGTAATTCAGAACGAACATAAATGAATGTAAATATTTGTTAACAAGTTGCTACATGGAAATGCTATAAAGAGGCCAAAAAGTTCGACTGAATAACAACACACATACATATCATCAATATGACAATTTACTAGATGACTAGCAATTCAGGACCCTCTTAATGATGAATAATAAATGCCTTCTTCACTCATTAACTCTTTTTGTTTATGTCAAACTGTTGATTGTGTTAATAATATGGTAAAAAAGGAACGACACTGGAAATTTCGTTTTCAAAGCATGTCAACACTAATAAGCTGCTTATTTATATGAATTAATTAGTTTTGAATTCCGACAAGTTTTTGAAATTGAATTATTGAAATTTGTTTAAAATTTCACTCTTTTTTTTAACTATTTCGAAACTTTGCATGGCGGAAATGATTATGAAAAGCAATAGTTTAGATCCTGGTTTACATAACTGCATTGAGTCAATAAGGAATAATGCGGCTTTTAAAATTAAGAGTCGAGGGATGAACATTTAATATCATGATTAGAGAGACAACACCTATTAAATTTGGGAAGAAAAATCTTTTATCCATTTTAATCGCTCTTCTTATATTTGGTGAATTTGATCAGCTTTTTATCATTTAAGAAAAAATACCTCTAATATTTGCTACACATTTATAAAACTTAAGAATACCTTTTCATTATCATTTAGAAATTAATAATATTTGTTTCTCAATATTATGAATTAAAAAAATTTGTTTCCCACAAAAATTATTTGGAATTTTTTCAAATTCCGATTCTGAACGACCGTTTTTGGCATTCCATCATTTTTTGTCCAGTTTGACACAGATTATGTCCTCCAAAGTTTTAATCTAAACTTTTAAATTATATGTATAAAAGAAAAAAATGATATCCTTTTTGTGTTGTTGGATTCAGCGTTGATTCTGGAGACAGATATAAACGACAGTGGACAATTCTGATGGTTGTGGAACTTCTTGTTTGAATTGATTATATATGAATTTCATGTTTGCTTATAACTGCAGCCGAGAAATAAAAAAGTGCAAGTGGGTGGTCTTTAATTTCAGCAAACAAAATTTATTTGACAGTTTCATAATGGAAGCTTTTCTATAGATAAACATGAGATTGAAATTCCATTTCATTTTTGAAAACTTCAAAACGGAAATAAACTCTTATGCATAATAAAAACACGAAATTATTTTTGAAAAGTAAATTTATTTCAAGAATTCCAGAAAAGTAAGATTTGAAAACACTTTTCACAGTAATAATTATTCATGTTTTAGCAGTCTAATTCTCAACTTAAGCAAGCATAATCATTAGAAGTTGTCGTCGGATCATTTCCTCTCTTCATTAAGATCTAAGGATTATTGAAATTTTCAACACTTTTTGTTGGTAACTCATTAAATTAGAAGTGAAATAAATTTTAATCTAAATGTATTTTCATGAAATAACAAATCTGAGGAGAAATACACACCGAACAACAAATAACTACTGTAGTAATAGTTATTTGAATCATTCTAACGGATTTTGCGTCACAGCCTTTGAATATGTGTATGTAGAACTTTTTCCATTTATAGTTAATCTATCATTCCTAATGAATTAAATTTTAATCCATTTTGTGCGCGAAAAAATTTTATTTGTTAACTTTAAGTTGATCAATAATAAGGCGTTCTTTAATCCGCATTCGCCGAAATTCTATGAATATGCCAAAAAATTCTATTAATTGTGGTAATATGATTGATTGAGCAAAATAAGATAACTGTGATTGAAAAAATAATCATTCCATTGATAGGAAAAAGAAGGATCTTATAGCACTTTGTTAATAAGAGAACCAATGCAGTTTTCATGATATAAGATAAAGTAAAGGGAATATAAAGATTATTCTCTAGCGTTTTTCATCTTTATCGTATATTGTCGATTTTTTTTTTTTAAAATGATTTTATTGATTATTACGACTTTCTTGATTTTTCGGCACTGATAAAATCAAAAGAGACAAAAAGACCGGAATCCTGACAGCAAAATTTTCTGGATACAAAAACTGCCGATCACCGGGAAAAAAATTCCACGAAGAAAGTCAGCAGTGTTTCCTCATGAAAAATTATTATATATTCGAACTTAACTCATCGTTGAAAGCAAGAATTAAAACAAAGAAATGTTGCGCTTCATTTTACTTGCAAATCGAAAAGAAATTAAAGGGAAAAATCGAAATACCGGAGTAATGATATCGACGTCTAAGAATTTCTGTTCTCTTAAGCTGAAATTTCCCACTCCAGAAATCGATATTATTAGCACTTTTTGCTGTGCTGAGACTTCTGAGAAAACAGATGTTACAATTAGCTTTCAAAAAATTACGTCTAGTTTGCAAACTGTTATAAAAAACGAATTTTTTTTGGACAGGGGAAATGACACTTCAAAAATTACTAAATCATATCTATAATGATAACATCAAAAAATTTTACCCAGTTTCCTCTCAGCCAGTTAACAAATGAATAAATTACTACGGATATAATTTATTATTGTTACTATTTTTATTGTTATTATTATTACTATTATTATTATTTCAATAAAAAGATACAAAATTTGTTTTATAGGAGAACCGGAAATGAAGCCATTCGAACTAAAGATCTTTTCTTCATTATTTTTTTAATTCATATCTGAATCAACCAGCAAGTTTATTTTGGTTTACATTTGGGCAAGTCGCTGAGGTCCATGATTGGTACATTTTTCACTAATTTTAGCTACATCCTGAGTTCAAGATTACAGGAACTCGAATCTTTTCCATAAAAATATAATTTCAATTTTAAACTAACTATAGCACTCAACCATTATGCTTTCAAGCTTTCAGTCCTGCATACATATCTTAATCAGGTTCTTGTTAATATGATACAGCCTGAAAAAAACTAATTGGATGGAGTATCGCAATGAAATTATTATTACTAGAACCTTATTTTATCAATATTTAAATTGATTATTCTACATAAATCGTTATGAACTTCAGTAATACATACCTGAGAATATTTTTATATGTTAGCCTTTTTTATTTTTCAGTGAAATTCCTTTCAGATCATCGCAAGTTATGATTATCTACAAATACTTTAAATTCATCCATCAATCAATTAGAACTTGTTAAGTTGAGTGAAGAAATCGAAACTACTGCAAACTACAAATTGATAGAGAGGATTAGTTCATATTTCAAAAATATGAACTAATTCTCTTTTAGCGAGCCACAAAAGCAAAACGAAAGAGTGAAAATTACGGTTCATTATATTTCCTCATCGTGAATTTATCGAATTAGGAAATAAAGAAAATGCTTGATTTGTCAAGTTTTCAGAAATTTTTAAAAGCAATGATCATATTTGAGTGAAACGTACGATTGCTTCATTCAAAACAACTCCTCAACTTCAATTTTTCTGAAACCGGGATCAGTCTTAAAGACGATATTAAGATAACGGAAGAGTGCGAATCCTTTCAAATGCACTCAGATACTGAAAGGTGATTTAATATGACCATAAGGGCAGTTTCAAAACATTATTGCATGGTTCAATCAATCATATCCCCATGGAATAATAACCGAAGCTTTCAAGTAATGAATTTATTAAATAAGAATCGGCAAGTAATCAAATTTTAGCTAGACATAGAAAGCAAGCAATTATGATTGTAATATATTAAAACATCTAGCAATTGTACTTCTGCGGTGTAATATAATAAATTGCAATATTTTATTCGTGGCTTTAGTCTCATTCCATGGATATGAATAAATAAATGAATAAGCAGATCGTAAAGTGTATAAATAAATAAGTAGATGAATAATTGTTCGGACAAAGCATGGCAAGAAATTCTCAAAATGAAGCCGTTTTCTACTTTATATGTTGAGAGAAAAAAAAAAACGGAATAATCGAATTCATCCGATATCCCCTAAAGAGATAATGTGAGCAAAAGTAACAGTATTTGTCATTGTTTATTCTTTCAATAAATGCTTATATCAAACCTTAATTTTCCGAATAATTCGAATTTTTTATCAATAAGCCAATACTTGCTTTATCCGAAGGTAAAATTAGGACATAAGCTTAATACTATGAATTTTACCGGCAGAATATCAAGATGGATTTATTCTAATTTTCCCCAATCTTTTTTGAAAAATTTATGAAACAAGCACACCGATAATTAATTATAGACAGAAATACTGAGGGCTGATTGTAGAAGCGAAATTTTAAGCAAAAAAAAAAAAAAAAATTGTTGAAGGTAAATACTTAAGATATAAAATTTAATGTACATTAGATTCTATTTGAGACAAGTTCATGAAACCATCAAGAATCCTCAAATGCAAACAATAGCTGAGAATGTTAACGACCAGCGATTCATCCGTAAGTATTCTGCACTTTTTCAGCCATTATGATATACAGGTAGCATTGATACAGTTTCCTGTTCTCATATTACCAATTGCACATTCTAAACAGTAGAATTGATTATACACTTCAAATATCCAATTCTCCAAACTGTTTTATATGTCAAAAACAAGTGTCGTAACAGCATTCTTGCTTGGTACGGAAAACAGGGACTTGGCAGCATTTGCTGACCTAAAATTGAAGATGGCCAGTAGAACCAATGAAATTCGTTGACTAAAAAGTTATTGAAAAAAAGTGAAAGTGTTCTGGGAAAATGTTTAAAAAAGGAAAAACAAAAAAAAGTGGGGTTCGCCGTTTCGTCCTAAAACAATGATCTGTATCCATGCAAAAATGCAATATCGATCGATTCAAAAATCTCTCATATTATTAACAAACTTGAAGAAAATGTGGTCTTCAATATCTTAAATGCTATCAAAACAAAAAAAAAAAAAAGAAAAAAAAATGAAATGGACCAGAATGACATGGCAAAAAAAAATATAAATGAAACATGTAAACAATATTTCATAGTCAACATACGATACTGCAAATCAATTACAAAAAGAATGTTAGTTCAGATAATATGATGTAAGCGTCTACGAACTTTCATGATAATGTTAAATTCATATATTGGAAATCCAAGTAGTACATCTCCAGATATTGCAGAAATTCCGCAAAAAGAACGGATAGCGTCAGATGATCGATTGCAGCTTACTATTTATTAGTCCTGGTTACACTTCCATAATTCACTTTCAGAAGTCGAAAGTATTCTATTTTCGAAGGCAAACTTTAATTACCAATATTTGGAGCTTCTCCCATTGAATCGCTTCAAATCATGTCAAACGAATAATTCCGCAGAATATTCGTAAAATGGTTTGAATAAATCAAATAGAATAATTTTGTGACTGTGGGAATATTTCTCAATAAGCTTAAATAATACATGCTTTTTAAAAATGTCTTTCAATTCCTGCGTCATTTTAAGAAATGCTGCGTCATTTTGAAATTTGCTCCTTTTTCGAAAATTATATCGGTCCTTCAGTGAAAAGCCACTCATCACATTAACAACTATGGTAATTTTATTCTGAATGTGATAACGCCACGACAACTTTAGGTCTCATGTTGGATTCATTTCAAGTCCAGATCGATACTAATTTATTCCATCTTCGAATCAAATAATAGAAAGATGTATGCTGTGCTTTTGCCACATATTTTTCAAACAAAACCAAGTTTGGAACTTGTCATTTAATTATAAGAATTTCAAAACGAAACAGCGACATCAATTGTCCTTCATCTATTTGTTCCATTCTTTTCCTACTGAGCTTTCTGTAATCACTGACCATTAGGTGTAGACTTACAAAACAATCTGTTCAGAAAACTCCATTGAGTGAATTCAATTTTTTGTAAAAAAGATGTATATAAATTCAGGTCCGTGAGTTGTATTATTTCAAATATAAATTAAATTTGCTTACAAATTTGAAAGCTCCTTAGAAGTTACATGCAGCATTGCTAACAGAAAATTTACCTTTTAAACATTAAAATCAAAAGTAGGTTTAAAGACATTCGCATAGAAAATATCATTTACACCTTTTAAGATATTTCAAAAAAAAAAAAAAAAATGAATGGGAAAATTTTTATTTTTTTCTGTTTTAAACTTCTTTTAGTAGTGGGGAGTTTGCTGTCATGTTGAAGACAGCAACACAAAATAATGCGGGAATTGAAAATCAAGATGTTGTTGTATCTTTTGGAAAAAGCCAAGTAGTGAACAAGATTTCATTAAAAATTTTGTAATTAATTAAAAGAAATCACAGCAGAATGCAGCTACAACAAAGATCATAAATTTATAAGCGTATGGTGTATCAATTTTGACCAGTTCGTTTCTGTGGTAAGAAATTTCCAAATAAGCCATAAAGATATGGATTGATCACTGCATTGAAAACCATAATGCTGTGCAAACAATAGACCTGAAAGATAATTTCTATTCACTATTGTTTCACATGACTTTTCGGATTTAAATTATTCCTGAAATGTTCTTCTGAACGTACCTTATTAGCATGTGCTTCAAAAAATCCTTGAGGATCCACATATTGATACAAACTAAGTCCATTGTACGGTAACCAACATATTATATAAGCAGCCACTAGCTGGAAACTTATTCGAATCGCTCGACTCCTGAAATTTCTATACAATAATCAAGCAAATTCACACAATCCAAAAATTACAGGAAAGTTACAAGTTGGAAAATATACCGAGCAGTGGACGAGCGACAATTGACAACATAACCACCTGAATTGTAATCTATCGTAGCAATGTTATCTCGTTTCGTTGTCGGATGAGTATTCACTGCTTGGCCATCTTCACTAATAACGATACGTGGATTCGCTAGAATTACATTGAGAATATTAAAGTATAAGCCATGAATGCTTAGCTCCAGGATAGATTAAACAGAATCTCATTCAAGTTGCACATGATTGCATTTGGCATGCACGCTCATATGTGTGCGATTGCATCTAGCATGCAATTAGAGCAACACTAGAAGATGCGTTACAGTGAATAAATAACAGAACAAAATTAATTATAACGATTGAAGCATGAGAAGGATCAAATTTGATTTCAAATATTCACTTCTTATTTCTGCTTATCTACTCAGAATTTTTCAATTCCATGAAATGATAAAGCAATGAATAAGAAAAAACGTACGCCTTAATAACGGTGACGGCGCATTTTCAGTCTTTTCTTTTTTTAGAGTCGATTTTAAGGGCTTCCAATCTGCAGATCAGTAATCTTTTCATTATCTTATATTACAACTCTATCAAATTAGACTATGTATCAAAATCGGACACAAACTTTGATTGAAAACAACATTATGTTGTGTTCGCTATTTTTATAAAATCATTTTATGAACTATGGGTTGATCAAAAATCAATGGGCAAGTATATTGCTATGCATTTTCCTTCCAATCAGAAACCAATCTACAGTTTCTGGGTAACCGTTCCTGAATGATTGAGAAATTGGAGATGTTAATGAATTTTAACTTTAGGCAACCGATGAGGAACGATCACAAAGCTGTCGTTTCCTTTTCGGCAACGATCCATTACCGTAACCCTTTCTTTAGTTTCTATCTCACATCGAGCTTATCTCCATGTGTGCTTTATTCTTTGGAATAATAATTATCAGTGGTACGCTTATACATATAGGCAAATGGCAAAGGTCATTATTTTGTCGATATTTGTTCTTTTCATTTTTGCGAATTTTGAATAATAATTAAATATAAATTATATTTTTTTTCGCTAGTGAATGGTTATTGAATTAAGTCTGTCTAAATGGTTCTCAGACTCACTTACTTCTAATCTGATTTTTCATACCACAAGCTCAAGCTCTTTCAAATTTTTGCTTCCGCAGACCAATAATTCAATTTCATACAATTTTTGTGCCTTACATCTTTTTCGTTTATTTTCGGTGTTGTTATGAATTTCTTGATTTTTTTGGCTCTGATAAAATCAAAAGAGACAAAAAGACCGGAATCCTGACAGCAAAATTTTCTGGATACAAAAACTGCCGATCACCGGGAAAAAAATTCCACGAAGAAAGTCAGCAGTGTTTCCTCATGAAAAATTATTATATATTCGAACTTAACTCATCGTTGAAAGCAAGAATTAAAACAAAGAAATGTTGCGCTTCATTTTACTTGCAAATCGAAAAGAAATTAAAGGGAAAAATCGAAATACCGGAGTAATGATATCGACGTCTAAGAATTTCTGTTCTCTTAAGCTGAAATTTCCCACTCCAGAAATCGATATTATTAGCACTTTTTGCTGTGCTGAGACTTCTGAGAAAACAGATGTTACAATTAGCTTTCAAAAAATTACGTCTAGTTTGCAAACTGTTATAAAAAACGAATTTTTTTTGGACAGGGGAAATGACACTTCAAAAATTACTAAATCATATCTATAATGATAACATCAAAAAATTTTACCCAGTTTCCTCTCAACCAGTTAACAAATGAATAAATTACTACGGATATAATTTATTATTGTTACTATCTTTATTGTTATTATTATTACTATTATTATTATTTCAATAAAAAGATACAAAATTTGTTTTATAGGAGAACCGAAAATGAAGCCATTCGAACTAAAGATTTTTTCTTCATTATTTTTTAATTCATATCTGAATCAACCAGCAAGTTTATTTTGGTTTACATTTGGGTTAGTCATGATTGATGATTTTAGTTAAGCGTGGAATTTTAAAGTGAAACTTTTTCACATACCAGTAGACTGTTGACTCCTTATGCGTCCTCTATTGTTTTCGCAAGCAGTAACAGCTATTTGACTTAAATTATGCGAATACATTGCTGCATTTGTTATGGGCCGTGAATTGAGGTAAACCCAGCAGGATACGGTTAGATAGCACAACTGCAACATTGCAATTCACTCACTCCAAAAAAATAATAACTTCTGTTTATGCCTTCTTGTATTGAAGAATTTCTTGAACTGGATAAAAGGGAAAAAAAATCAAGAATGTGAAGAATACAAACCACAACAATAGTTGCTGGAACCCAAAAAATCAGCATCATGTGAACAATAACATAAATATTCTCTTCTTCCATCAGTTGACGCGTTACCGCTGCACTACTATTTTGCATGGCCTGCTCAACGCGAATTATTTCCCAGATCTGTAATTTAAATCATCATCTTAAGTATAGCTAATCAATAGAGGAGAGAATAATAATTAAAATACAAATGGAAGCAAAAATATAATTGCAAGAACACCAATCAACAAAATGCAATTAGAGGAAAAAAGATGGTAAAAATACTCATGAATAATGAAACGATTTTCTAGAAATTTAAAAAAATTTTGAAGTCATAAGTTGAAGCAATATTGTTTACTTGCATGCATTGACTCCAGTTAAGTTCCTTAAATGCAAGGAATGTTTTCCACACGACAAATTGCGGCGTACTGATAATAGCAGCAGCAATCCATGCTATCATAAGCATGGCTCGAGTCCTTCGTTGGGCTTTTTCTGGTGAATGATGTTGTGATGACATCACTGATAATAAGCGATCAATTGCTATACAAACAATCACATTTGACGATACCTGCATTAAAATTTTTGACTACAGTGATTTCAAAATTACTGACATCTATCGATGTGATATGCTATAATATAATCATATAAACATGTCATGTCTAGGCTTATGATTGACGGAAAAATTTAACTACAAACTTGATAAAATTTTGTGCTAAGAAACCTACGATTCTAATCCTATCTGTTCAATTTTGAAAAGGTCTTAGCATTAGGCAGACTATAAAAAACACCTGATGCTCCCTTCTTCTCAAGACTTTATAAGAACTTTTTAGAAAACATAAATTTTCGGCTACTTAATTTTAGAAAATATTTGATCAGAAAGAAAAGTTTTCAAGATATCAAAATTATTCTAGTATGCTCCTTCTTCTAAATATAAAAGCAAACAATAAGTAGATTGATTGAAAACTGCACAGTAATGTACAACTAAGGATCAAATTTTCAAACAATGATTCCATGATAATCATGTCTTTTAAACAAAACCTTTGCATGACCATTATTCGTATAACTAAGCAAATTGACATCCGATCTTTACTTAATCTAAAAGTTATTTTCACAAGTTAACAAATTTTCTCATCAATTTGAAATTATCACCTGAAAAGCAAACGTATGAAGAAATTTGATAATTTTGCACAGACAATTTCCACCTCGCCAGTCATATGTCAGCAGCCAACAAATTCGTGATGGTACATAGATGAACAGTACGAGTAAATCGGAATAATTCAGATGCCGTTTCAGGATATCAAGACGTGTAGCGGATGGCCGTTCTGTGATCTGAAATTTTATTCAAAATTTTGTTTTCTAACACTGAAAGATTGGATATGTGGAAGATGTGATGAATGTGGTGATTTGTGAAGTTGTAAGAATTTGTGAAGTTTGTGAGGATTGGAAGATGTGATGAATGCAATAGTTTGTGAAGTTTATCAAGAGATGAAGTTTGTGAAGATTATTTTGATCTGTTTCAATGATAACATGTGTTGTTAGGATGTTGATTTGTTCTGTCAACTTTGTTAGCCTTCAATTGTTGCTAGTTCCATAATTGGGATATTGTTTCCTTTAAATAGCGAATGTAATAGTTGTGGAAATACTTCTATAATTGGTTTCAAAGAAAGGGAAGAGAGGAAATGATTTGGATGAATTCCAAATGAAAACTAATCTGTGTTCGAAGGCTCTCGTTCAATTTTATTTTCTTCTGAGTCCTAACACTGATATGGTGAAGAATCAGTATCATTATTGGACATTACTTTGATTGCTATTTCTTATTTTTTTTTTAATTTCATAAAAAATAATTTTTGTTCGAGTAAAATTTGTTAGTCAGCTTATCTAAAAATAGTTCTTACAACTTGGCAAATCCTCCTGTATTGCAAAGAAAACGATCGAGATGATCTGCCGGATATTAGGAGGTAAGAAAAGACATCAATTTGAATGATTGAAAAGGTATTCATTTTTTTCGACAATTTTGCTTCAAACAATGCAAAAAAATTAAAAAGAAAGAAAATTTCACGACAGTTAAGAATGATTCATTCCAAATTTATACGAAATATTTTTCTCTCCAGAATTATCTCTGAACCTTGGGAATAGCTTCAATTCTGCAACTTATGAGAATAAAAATATCCTGATATATACAAGAATGAATCAGTAATTCATTTTAAAATTCCTTCCTTAACAGACTTCAAAATCAAGCATTGAATATATGATGTGATCCATGGTTTGACTCATCATTGATGCAAAATTTGAAAGCACTGCTGGATGGATTGTAAAGCTTGCTAAATTTTTGACTCAGTACGTAAACAGAAGACAAATAATGATGACAGGTGATAAAGTAATAATGCAACTGTTGTTATGGTTGTAATAAAGGAAAATAAGGCGTTAAAAATAAATTTTGCTATTTTTATTAAATTCATTTACCTCGAGTTTCTGATTTCATTCGAATCACTCGGCATATGATTACCACATGATCAACGATAGTCAGGAAAATTTTATTTAGTATTTATTTGAAAAAAAAAAAAAAAAAAAACATGGAAAGCATGCAAATGAATTGAAATGAATCGGAACTTGGATGTATCCATATTCAAAAAGAAGCAGAAAGCAGTAGCTGCTGGATCAAACATTGTTTTCCATAACTGAATTCTTAACAAGAAATATTAATCTTCAAAATTCCTTCTCGCAAGATAAGCGCATTTACCTGTGTGTGTGCTGCAAGATTTAATGGTCCACCAATAATAAATAAAATGATTAGTGTTCCAAGTTCAACATAATCGCTTGCAATTGGTTCTGGTGGTTCTTCATTCTCGATCATTTTCTGAAAAAACGTTCCAGAAAATTAAAAGTATAGAATGAGGAAGCCAAGTGACACTTAAGCTAAATTAGACTTCCATTTAAAAAGTGATATCGATAAAGATGCAAAAAGGCAGAAAGAATGGAAACATTCGATTAAAACGAAAAAAATATTTTAAAATGATAAAATAATTTTCAAATTTAAAATGTTGTATTCCTCCAATCTCGCATCTTTTTTTAGAGAATTGAGGCTTATGAGTAGTAAAAAACTTAGCTAATTTTTCGCTCACACTTTTTTTTAGAGTGCATATGTATTACAAAAAGAAAAATTGATGACTCTGAGAATAGCCAAATTGACAGATATTGCTTCGTATGCCATGTCCTTCAGAAGATTTTGAAAATGACAAAATTGGAAACGAAAAGTGAAAAATATCATTTCAAAATCCTCTAAGGTTACATAATAGCAAATACAACTCCAACTTCATTGGTTCTGATTAAATATACTGAATAGCTGTACAAAATCTGGGTGAATTTTTAATTCGTTTCTGCTTTAATTAAATTCATCGGAAAATGTTTTCGATTTTATTGCTCGCCTACCGTCATTCTATTTTTTATTTTTTTTTTCCTTGTGCGATCTTTCAAAAATTGTTTGTTTATCGATCTCACAAATACTCAATTTAATTTCTCAAAAACCTGCGGGAATGTTCGCATGTTTTTTGAAAAGTGACATTTATGTGTGAAATTAATAAACAATTTTATGACACTTCAAATTTATAAAAAATTAGGATTTTTTTCCTCACAAAAATATGACATTTCAAATTTGAAAATTATTTTATCATTTTAAAAACATTTTTTTTTTAAAAGATTGATATGCAAAAATTGAGTGTCATTTAGTATTACACCAGCTCTAATTAATTACTGTTTCGAGTTGCATTTTTGTCCAGTACTGATCTCGAACTTCTCATCATTCTATATGATGAAGTGAACTAAGAAAAAATTCGCCTTTATTTTAAAGCTTATTAAGAAATTGACTATATTACAAATTGTTTTGTGCAATTAAAAAATTTTTGCAAAAGAATTTTCTCCAAAATATTTTTATGATACTGTGTCATTGTTGCAGTTCAATCATGTATCAGCACATTCATCAATAAGATGATTCCTTACGTGAACTGATTCACTAGACTATTGGTGAACCTCGTAAAAATATCAGAAGAGTGAAAATGCTTACGAATATTTCTGGAAACACAATATGTTCAATGTTGCAACATGCTTAAGTCGAAAAATTCGGAGCAAATAATAAAGATAAAAATAGAATAAGTGAAATGTTTTTGAAGTAAAAGTTCGACCATTTCATCAATTTAATGGATTCAGTGAAAGCAAATTGCATGAGCATAAGAACTGCAGTGAACTTTTTGAGAGTGGTAGCATAGCTATAAAAGATTGATCGATCTCACGAGACAAAGTATATGAAATCACGCATTGTAGCAAATAGTGAGAAAAATTTCTGCCACACATGAGCCTAATTTTAGAAGCTATCCTAATATATCATCAATTTTTCCCAAAACCAATTGTTTTTTGCAATGTTTAGGTTAGATATTATGAATCGTATCCCATCGAAACTCCACGAAATCTTTTATGATCTAACCAAATTCTTAAGTATTATTGTGACGGAGGAAATAAAAAATTAGTCCAATATTTCAAAATCATTTCCTCTGAGTATCAACATTGAAGTCATTTATTCCCTTGTTTGAATTTTAACAAAATGGTATTATCTTTTGTTTGAAATTAATGAAGTTGGAATATGGAAATAAACTCGGAAATGATTATTTCATTTATCAGCACAGCAATACATTGTTTTTAATTTTAAGCTTTCTTGAATTTTACATCAACTTAAATTTTATGTATAAATGACATCATATGTACAGATAATCGATGTATATCAATCATCATCCTCTCTCCTGTCTTTAAAATTGAGGAGAAATGAAAACGTTGCCATATGACTTATATTTCTTGTTTATGATATTTATTAATGTCAAATGGCTTAAACTATGACTTGACTAGATAAAATATCTAGTGATATCTGTGATATGTGACTTTCAGTAATTCAATATTATAAAGCAATCAATGCAACTGATATCGATATGATTAGGCTGTTCTCCGGAACATCACATATGTTATTATCATAAGTGCTCTCGAAAATTTCCCATGTTGTTATGAATTATGTCAAAGTGTAAATGAAGCAAAATATTAAATTAAATATACTGCATTCTATTTATTTTCTAAATCATTTTCAAGAAACAATTTTATGAGCAAGTTTAACTGAATGTGATTAAATTTGCATGATAGATTTCACGTTGAAATTTTACTTTCTGATTTCTGTGGCAAATAATAACATAAATTTGTATCGAAAAAAAGCTATGGAGCAAATAAAAAAGAAAAAAGACAAGCAATAGCTAAAAAATAATAGTTGATAATTAGTGGAAAATGATGAAGTAAATCCATATGAAGCAAAATTCTAGAAAAGCAATAGCACAAATTAAGATAAAAATTTCAAATGCACAAATTAATAACAAAGCGTCAGTTAAGATTAAAAATTCACATACTCCTTACAGCGGTTATTATTAACTTATATAATAATCCTACAAATATTTTTCCGACTTTTTCATTAAAATTAAAAGTGAATTTAGCAAAAATTTCAAGCTTTTTTAAAAGTATCAAATATTTTTGCAATAACGAATTTATTGAAATTCACGTTTTTCATATTAAGAAACACTCTTGCTGACTTTTTCTAAATTGAAGAATACAAACTTAATTTGAGTGCAAAGCTTCAAAAGTTTGCAGCGAAAAATCACGTGAAATAAATATTTCAGCCCACATGAAGCATGTAAATTTTTTATTAATTATGAGTGAAAAGATTTGAAAATAGTTTGTAAATTTTTACGATTTTTCTACAAATTTCTAACCATAAAATTAGCTTAAAATTAGTAACACTAATTTACCTAAAAATTATCGTCAATAGCTATAAAAATTTTTCAGTAGCTCTTTAAAATAACAAAAAGAATTTTAGTCAAATCAATGCATAATAATTTATGTATTGACTTGACTAAATATTAATGTTTTCATTGAAACACATGATTACTAAATATTCCAAAGTGATAAATAATTAATTCAGTAGCCAAGAAAAAGCAAAGAAACAAAGTTCTTGAAATCTTGAAATTTTGAAGGAAATGAAGAGAATTTCCATATATAAGAATAAAATTCCAAAATTATTGCCAGTACGTAATTGTCACTATTCACTTTTCTTGCTTTTTTTTTCGACTCAAATTTACATAGATAAATGTTTCTTCACTATTCGCTGTCGCAGTAATTGATTAAAAATATCTTCGAAAAAAGAGCTGTGAGGAATAGAATAGATGCTTGGAATAGATGTGCGGTTTAATTCAGAGCATAGAAAACTTACAGTTTCTTGCATAGAAATGGAAAATAAACTACACATTTTTGCAAGCATTTTAAAAATGAATAAATTTGTTATGTGTAAAGAAAAGAAAGATTAAAATTAGCTATTCTGCCATGCTACATCATTCGTAGCCCAGCTTTTTTCAAGAAAAAAGCAAAAGAAAAAAAAAAAAATCCTATCGGGAAATCTGCCAAAAAAAATTGATCAACAAATTTTTTCGCATTTTCAGAAGACTCCCATTCATATAATAGTACATAGGGACTACTTTGTTTTGATTAAATTAGCAATCAATAGAAATTGCTCGTTTATTTAATACCTCGTCTTCGACATTCAGATTCAACGTACGCTTTTATGGCTATATAAATTTACACTGCATTAATGTCAACTTGAATATAAATTAAGAATTTTGACGGGAAAATTGTTGCGCATCTTGAAAGATATAACTTTTTTCATGCAAAATTTTCTGTTTTGGAAAATTTATTCCTACTATTTTAATGTTCGTTTCGTTTTTTTAATACGTATTATTGTTGGAAACAAAAAAAAAAACTTTAAGTTGAAATATTCAAGTATTTTATTTAACACTTAAACATTTTCATTCATACGTGTTACAAAACTTTGCTAACATTGTGATTCTGCATTTCACTGAAAATGTGCATTTCGAAACGAAAATTTCATAAATTTCATAGATTTAATGGATACTACCAAAATTTATTGATATCCAAGAAGTTCGAGTTTGATGAAGTATTACTTTAATATTGATGGCAAAAGGTCATTTCTTTGCGGCAGTAAGGATCATTTGACAAAGATCGACCTTGCCAGAGCATAGACAAAAAGAGAAATGACAAATGCAACTTCCTTAATCACACAATCAGCTTTTTTAATTTCCTAAATGCTACTTATGAACAAGTAAGATAAAAAAATTTTTATTACTGCCCTATCTCAATTAAAATTAGCAGATCATACAATTTGGGATGCAATGACATTCACAAATACATCGAAAGAATATCATCTTGTGCAAAAGAGGATTGAGACATTCCAAATGAGATCGATTTTTCTCTCCAATAGTGTCAAATATATGAAAAAGATTAGTGCCAAATAGGAAAAAAGATTCACTTTTTAATTTCACGAAGTTGCAAAAATTAATTATGAATAATTTAACACTAAAAGGAATGAGAAAAGTAAAGGAACAGAAAAAATAAGTTGTTGTGAATTCATTTTTTCACTTTGCTCAGTGCAATTTAAAAAAGCTCTGGTATGCTTCATTTTTAATATAACTCTTTCTTACATGCTTCATTAATAACGATTCAGGAAAATCCCTCAGCTTCATGAGCATTAAAAACTATTGTATTTCATAGATGAGGAAAAAGAGAGCGTCAATTTGCTAAAGTAATTTTACACTCGGAATTCAAACATATAATTAAAAAACTTTTGACTAACAATTTCTATAAACATAAGTATCAAGACATTTGAAAGTATTGTTAATACATATCTTCAGGAAGTAACTGAAACCCGAAATTTGGAGTTTTTCCTGTGGGAAAACTCAACAATATTTTTCAAAGAAATTATTTCAAGTGAAAAGCTACATGCAAGTAGTGAGGTATAAGTTTTGAAAGTTGAAAAATCATGAATATGCTTTGTCATGAATGAATCTGTTTTGTGGGCGCCAATTAGCGGATTTACATTTTTCAAAATAATCAAACATTAACTTGTTCATGATATCATTTCTGCTTTAACCCTGAGCAACTTAAAAATTTACACTTTCCAATAGGATTATTTAAAGTTAATCTTCACTATTGGGAAGATTCTAAGCATAAAAAGTTACATTCGATCCAACACATAAAATGATGCATCTGTAAGAGTAAGCCCACCATGAAAAGCAAAAAAGGTGTTGCGTAATTAAACTCACTCCACTAAATTTAACATTGATAAGTAAAAGTTCAGATGCGACTATTTCTGTAGAACTTATATCTTTTTCTACTACAGAAAAAAATCATTATCCTAATAAGATAACTTTTATAGCGATATGCAATAGATAATATAGGATAACATAGTACCATCGTAATCATTACAAACAACCAGATTTGAATATTATTTGAATAAATAAGATCGCGGCGCACTTATTTGTCCATTAATCGGCTGAAATTCCGAAGCAAATCCCAATGCTTCATACCGTTTACGGCTCAGAGAAAACAAGAAAACATATATTGATCTAAAGTATATTGTTCGTATTAACCAACTTTCTTCCAACACTATTTTTTAAAAAGTTCCACTTTATCTAAGTATAGCAATTCTTGAGGATTGTATTTTTATTTGATATGCTTCGATTGAGAATTTCAAAATTAGGAAGTAATTAGAAGAGCTAATCCCGAAAAGGTTAGCTATTTGGTTAAGTATGTATTGATCCAACATTTTTAAAAAATGAAATATACTATATGTTTCACGGGAGAAATGTTGCAATCGTATATATAAGCGTAGTAATAATCGTAAAATAATTATTATATATGTTATCATACTATATCGATTATTAAGATTAAAAATCCCAGATTACAGAAAAAAATGTTTTCTTATTCAATTTGCCACCTATTTTCTCTGTTTGCTTAAACTATTTTTTGTTCCGTTGATTGATTTTAGTTATTATTTTAGAAAGTTCAAAGTTGTAGCATTTAAAAGTAAGAGCGAAATCCGCACACAAAAGGGATATTTAGATTAATATAAAAAGCCATCAAATGTAGATCATGATTTACAAATTTCAGTTCAAAGTTAAACGAGCAGTTGCAAGATTGCTAAATTGTAAGAGGCATTTTCGAGATTTCTGGATCTGAAAAAGTGATCTCGCCTTTCGGTGCATCTTTCGTACAGGGAAAAATAATGATATATTGCACAACTACATTATCGTCTCTCACGAACTGCTCATATATTTTTACTTTGTTCTTAGTTATATAACTGTTTCACAATTTTTTTTTTTTGCATTGATTTTTTGAAAACTAATAAAAGTGCAACACAGGGTATTTGAAATAAGTGGTATAAGTTGGAGAGAACTCAAATATTATGTATATGAATTATTGACAAATTTCATAATAAAGTTTAACACTTGTCTACAAATTTTCTATGGGTCGAAGTTAAATGCGAAAGCATGAAATTTTTTCGCTAAGTTTAAAAAAAAGTACTTAATCAAAGCTAATAATTTTTAAAAAGAAAAACTAGTAATTTTTATAAACTAATAACTAATAATTTTTTAAAAATTAATTTTTCAAGAATTTTTCAATTACTTCTAATAAGATATTATTCGTTCTAGTTTTATTAATTATTACTTTAAAAGGAAAATTATTTTTCAGCTATCATCTTAACAAAAATTCCGATCGCCTTGACAACTGAGGGTCTTGGCCGATTATGTCAATTCAAAACCAATTGATTAGTGCAAATTCAATTATCATTTTTCGCCAACCTTCTTCAAATGATGCACTATATTGTTTAAAATATAGGTATCCAAAATCATTTTTCTATTTAAATATTGCTTAGTTAATAATTCTACATTAAATTTGTGTTGAATTGCTTATGAGCCAAATCAAATTTTGAATAGCCTCTTTAACCAAGAAAAAATGAAACTCCGCATAAATAATTATATAAATAATTCCAAAATATTTAAGTTTCTAAAAATTCTGCTGATGCATATTTATTGATCTCATTAATTAACTTATCACATTTAAGCTCACTTTATTGATCTCATCATTAGTTTTATCCGTCAAGTATATTCAAAAAAAAAAAAAAAAAAAATTTTCTCATTTCGAGTATTGAAGAAAAATTGAAAAGTAAAAAAACAAAAAAAAATCTTTATTCCTTAAAGTAAATTATCTTCTATTTGAATTTTAGAGACTAATTTAAATCAATATTTCCCAAACATCATCATTCTAAACTGACTTCAAATTCCAGTATAGAGATGTTTCGTACACCTACGCTGTTGAAAAATAAACTTGGTCATTATGTATTATGTGTATTTATTTTTTGAGCAATTAATTCCGAAAAGTTCAAATATTAGCAATAAACGAAATATGAATAGAAATTAAAAATCCTGCAATTCTTAGAAAATCTGAATTCCAAAATCATACTTTGTCAACGATTGTGCACATTTCATTCAACTGCATCTTCTCTTTTTCTTACTTTTCTGGTTCCTCAGAAAAGGACTGGTTACTGTCGGTGAATTAACACCAAAAGAATGTCTTATCAGTGTCTCATTTTCACTTCCAGCATTTCCTTACAGTATATCGAAATAAATAAACTTTTCGGAATTTCAGTAAAGACAGTAAAGATCATTAATTAATTAGCAGCAAAATAAATATAATTATATTAAGTAGAAAAAATGAAAACGAATTTGAAAGAAATGAACTGTGAAAGTTTCAAAGATATCTTTTAAGCAAATTTAAATTTATGAAATGAGGGATTTAAATAGCATAATGTATGAGCATAGAAGTGCACAAATCATTCAATTTTTGTTTTTGCTTTTTTTTTTTTCTTTCAACAAGTGATTCAGAGTACAGCAGTAAAGTTACTTATCAAATTTACACTGTGTTTCGTATCTTAAACACGATGCAAACCAGTAACATTAAGTTAGACAGAGAGGAAGTGGTGTAAAAAATGAGGAAAGGATTTTAGAACAGCAATATAATCTAAACGAGAAATTAATTTAGGTTTAAAATTTAATCTAAATTTAGATTTCAATGCTAAAAAAATGGAATAGTTAACCTTAAAAAGTGAATTATAATTGCATTTTGATACAATTTCTGTAAAATATGATTTTTTTAAATATACCACTCTTGCCTGCAGCTGAATTTTAAAAGAAATCGACTAAGGGTACTTTCTGAATTCTCGATTAGATCATTTCACACATATTTTATTCACTAGAATTTGTCATCTGCTCTTCAATTTTCAACGCTTAATTTTTTAGTAAACAAATAGTTCCAAATTTGGATGTAAATGTAGACTTTCAATTGTTATAAGAGCTTGCGGTTCACTCCGAAAAGAGAGAAAAGTGGAACCCGCAAGTTTTTATGACAATTGAAAATTGTTATTGCTTTCACTGTTATTATTTTTGCTTATATTTTGAAATCCCCAGAACTGGAAAAAGAGCCCATTTTAACCATCTATCTCCTTTTTTCTTCTAAAATAATCGCTATAAATTTCTTGTCGCCAAATTCAGTCGCAACTTCTATGTAGTCTTGATGAAATATCATTCAAGAAATGTCTAATACAATTATCTTTTAGGAAACATTAGAGCAATATAATATAACTTGTTGAGCATTCTTCGAAAAGAAATAAACATTTAAATAATTTTGATTAAAATGAATTTATAAATTTGTCATGATACATTGTAACTTGTAAATAAGCACTTTTCTTAATGAAATATCGGAAAAAATTATTGACAATATCCAATGCGAGAAAATTATTGGCAACATCTAATGCATTTCGAAATATTATAGAAAATGATTTAAACACTAATGAAATGGTACCTGTTAAGTGAAATGGTACTTGTCTTAAAGAAGCAACCGACAATGTGCATTGAAAAAATAAACCTTAAGCTATTTTAAAATAATATAAATACAAATAAATATGATGAAATTTAATTGTATTCATTTTGTTCTGAGAAACATTGCCAAAAGCTGAAACATTTATGAAAAGGAAAATATTGAATTCCACACAATACTAAAATTTCATCAGATGTTTGTGAATGGGGACATTCTTTTTGAATAAGGTTTACGGAAATTAATGAGACATAAATTGAGGGAAAAATAGAGTTGTCTATTGAACTTTTTTTTTTTTTGATCAGGTCGTTGAGAAGGAGAAATGTGTATGAACGATGGATGAATTAACTGACAGACGAATGCCTAGGCTAAACTTTCCGTAAATTAATGAGACATAAATTGAGGGAAAAATAGAGCTGTTTGTTAGACTTCTTTTTTTTGATCAGGCGGTTAAGAAGAAATGTGTGTGAACGACGAATGAATTAACTGACAAACGGATGCCTAGACCAATTGTGTCGGATAAATGTCACAAGACTATACCAAAACTTTCATGGTATTGACAAAGAACCAACGAACAATGCAATGCTTTGGCTGAAGTGGAATAATTACTTTTCTTCTTGCTTGTAACAAATTCCAGAAAGCTCTAGTTAAATGAGCCTTGTCAGAATACTTTTTTTTTCTGTTTTTGTTTTTGTTTTTCCTTTTTTTTTCTGTTTGGCGCTATGAAGATCTTTTCAGCTCTTCAATTATAAAAAAAAAATTGAGATGGCGAAAAGTTTGAAATTTCCCATCATAGTTCTTCAGCTCTTTTACACATCTCAAATTTAATAAAACAATATTAAGAAAGCCTAATCTTTTTAAAAAATTTTAACCGAAAGATTCAACCTTATCGCAACTCGAAAATAACTAAAGCTAAAAGTACCAAGGTTTATTATCAAGTGTTCCAGGCAGACTTAAAGTTCATTATCAATTGTCAATTGTTCCATGTAAATCGGAAGAATGACGTAAAATACCGGCCAAATGTGCCTAATCTGTTCGAGCTACTAGCATCCTAATTACCGTATAAAGGTAATTATCGTATAAACGTATAAAGATAGCTTATGATGCACATTTCAGAAAGTTCACATATTCCCATGCGAGCATGCTGGCTCAGCATCCGCAGATGTGCTGTAATTGAAATTATTTTTCATTTGGAATTAATGAATATCTTAGTTTTCTTAGTTATTGAATACCTTAGTAATTGCAATTGGAATTAATCAATGTCTCAGTAATCAGAAAATTAACTCTAATAAATTAATTCATATCTAGAAATTATCACAAATATCTTTAAAAAAATTTATTAATTTTTTAATACAGTTGACTAACGAAAAGCGAGAATGCAAAGGAAAAAAGTGAAGAAACTAGGTACATTAAGCATGCATTTGAAAAAGTAATAAACCAGATGATAGGATTTCCAATTTGGTATGATTAAAAAATTAACTTTATTAATATCAATATAATGAAATCATAAGACATCTTCTAGGATTTTCCAAAACATTAGCTGCACAAAAATTAAATAGGTCTAGCATAGATTCTGCATGGTTTCATTAGATGAAGAAGTGATAAAAAAGCAATTTCTCAACATTCATTAAAAATATCTGTGATTGACACTTTGTATGTTGCCATATTTAAAACTCATCAAATCATTTACTCGGAAAATGAGAAATCAATGAAACAATTGTATAAAACAACGATGACATTTTGATAGTTCTGGTCATGAATGGAGTAGGTACCATGGAGACAGCTACTCTGAATAATGGATTTATTTAGTAGACGTTTGATATTTAAATCGAAAATCGTTGTGTTGTACTTTAAGTAAGTAAACCAAGTCAACTTTCACTAACTAAAATGTTTCTCAGAGAGATAAATTGCTGATTAGACCGAGAAATTCCTCCACCAGAAAAATTTCTTGTTGGTTTGTGGAATCGACAGTTTTAGTTTTTTCATTCATCTGCGCTCCTCGAATCAATATCTATTAAAATGCTTGATATACTTTGAATATGCTCTCAATTATTTTATGAAACTTTGCTTATTAGGTTTCTTCATTGCCTTCTACCTAAGAATCAAGTTCTTGAAAACTTTTTCAAAATTTAAGCAGCAATGAATTAAGTAACGCAGAGGAACATATTATTATTGATATCTTTTGAAGATATAATGCGGATAGGGATACCGTCATATTAAAAAAACAGTTACATAAAACCTCAAATTTCTGTTTTTGTTATCTAGAGAATTTTCAACAATAAGTAACATATAAGAAGAATATAAAGATTCCAGTGTTCTTCAGCTTTGAGTAATTATTTCATCGGCAGCAAGTAAAAACTGGAGACAATGCAGTTCTTGATGTGATAAGTTTCTCAGATGTGATAAGTTTTCGTTCACATTAATTTTGAAGGCAGTTCGAACTTGACATGATAGTAAGTTTGATTTTATGATTTTATGGAATGACTAAATCGTAATTTTGTAAAGTGATTAAACTTCACCTGCTCGTTTATTAAGACATTTGACCACAATGACTCATCGTATAATAGTATATTAATTAGTGTATTTTCCATTTTTCGCAATTTGTTTTCAACATTAAGGACAACGGTCAATAGTTTAACTTTTCTCAAACTTTTAAAAACAGTTAAAAAATAGTTTTTGCAGAAGAACTGTTAATGCATTTATTTCTTTTAAGGGACTTCAAATAGCTCAACAAATTGATCGACTGATTGGCGATCACTAATCCTCCAAATAATTAAACATAATTTTAATTGTTATTGCTCTTCAACAAGTACACATTGGATTGGTGAGAAATAACAGTTCTTGAAATGGTTTGCGGATCGCAGCACTATGTGATGTCTTGGTTTTTGGTGCTCAAAATGACGAGTTTGCTTGTGTGATATAGTACGCCATGGAAATAACTGAGATGTTGGCAAATTTTCCCTGAAAAATTTTTTTAGTATATAGTAAACTTTAGAACCAGATTAACTTCGCATTTAAAAAAAAAATTTCCAATTTTCCGAATATTTTATCCAGAAAAAGTGTCACATCTGAGGTCATCTCGATAACGTACGAAAGAAACAGAATATGCGTGCAAAATTACCATGCACCGTTTCGTATTTCTTCGTCCCATAGCGAAATTCTGGCAGAGTTTGTCCTGCAAATTCTTTTTTTTTTTTTTTTTTTTTCTACACTATCATTAGCATCACAGGAAAACCAATCCTAGATTTGCAATTATGGTCATACACAAAATGCTCCATATACTGAAGAATGCTTTATCCTCTTTTCTCTATTCCATAATGTTTCAAAACTAATTTTCTAAATCCGTATGACTCTGAATTCCTACTTTACTTTCACATTTTTTCAAGAATAAACAATTTCAAATTATTTGAGAATTATTTGAAAGTAATTCTGACGAAGCCACATGGTAAATTCGAAATGAAAGCATCATGGATATACTATTATCACTGCCGATGAACGAAAATAAATTACAAATACTAATCTGCCTTGGAGCCAATGATTTGATTTCAACCATTTTTTGAAGTTTCAGTGGAAATCATTTCTGAATTCTTCGATTACTATTATCATAACTTGCACAAATGCGCCGTGCCCTTATTATCATGGATAGACGAACCAGTTGTTTTCGACAGAAAATTAAAGCAACTGTCTATTTCAAAGACTATAATTTCCCCATTTTTAGCATATATGTGATTCGAGGTCTTTTTTGAGCAATAAATTCAGTCTCAAGAATGGAAATACGACTCGAATTATATCTATTGGATATAAAATAAAGATTTTTTGAGAAACGCTCAGTTGGGGAAAGCATTAAATGATCAAATAAAGTCAAGAAATATAACTTTAATGAAATGAGAGATTAACAGACAAAACCAAATAATTCAACTGTCCGAATACTATTATGTCAAATAAATTACAATGATAAAAGGCCAAGATGTTTTCCAAAACTAATTTATGTGAAAAAGCTTTCCGCACTTCGTCTAACTTCTAAAAGCCTACATCTTCCAGTGAATGCATCTACTTCCCGACTTTCCCAGTCCCTACCTTACTTAGCTTTCTAGAATTTTGGAGAGATGAGTATACTTCCAGTATTTGGAATCTACAAACAGAAGAAATTTAATTACACTAAGTTCTATCAATTACTTAGTTATTTTATATGCCATAGATTCAATAAGAAAACTGCAACTGAAAAAAACTACAGTGCAGTTGTGCATTTATAATACAAAATGAAGATCGAAGAGGAAAAATACAGTCAATACAATTCAGAAACCACACGAATTAAAATTTTCAGTCCCAAATTAGCATATAGGATTTGCAAAATTTTGCTCTAAAAGACTGAAAACGAAGACTAAAAAGGATTAAAATGAAATGGATCCAAATATTGCCGATATATAATATTCACAATTTCTAAAGACATCATCATAGCATGTGGTTTTAACCGTCAAAAATTACAAACGCATCTTAAGAGAGAAATGTAAAATAAAAAGGGACTGACATTACTAAGGAAATGACAAAGTAAATCCCGGAAATAATTTTCAACATTCGAAGGAAAAGAACAAATAATAAGAGGGATAAAAATAAGTAAACATGTCCAGTAATGAGTAAATGAACAGTTGTAAGTAGAGATCTATTCAAAAAAAATAAAAGTAGCAGAATTCGATAAATTAAAGCCAGATTATTTTTAGCTGAATAACACATATTATGCGCACATATTATCTTCCTTTCTATAGTGATTCAGTAAAGTTAGCAGAAATTATCTTTAAAGACCATGTACAAGAACAATATTTATAATCTTTACGTTATACAAACAACAAATAGAACATATTCTCAAACACAATCACTTCATTAAAAAATTTATAATGTAATGCAAAATGGAGATACATTAAGAATCCTGATTCCTGTTTGATATGTAATTTATGAATATACTCCATGTAAAAAGCCATGGATAGTTGAAAAATTTTTAAATTAGATGGTTTCAATTCCTAAGAAATGTCATGAATTCTCTGCCCCTTTCAACTTGTTAATCACATATTAATTAATAAGTTAATTGTTAATTACTCAATAAGTTAATGAAGTATGTCTAGCAATACATAAAGTGCTAATTTCATGAAGCATCTCTTGCCAACAAACTGATTTATAATAATTCGATCAATAAATAATGTTATTATGTTTGAACAGCGTTCATAAGCAGAAGCTCACCTGAAAATTACTAAAGAAAGAGTGATAAGGACGGAATAAGTTTGACCGCAAAGCATCCAGTCACACTCGAAGTGGCCAAAAAATGGAGATAACTTGTCATCAATGGTGAAACTAAAGCTATTTATATACGAGCAGCAATTTTCGATTTAGTGGATTGGATATTTTTTTATTTAATGTGGGCTCAAAAAACTAAATAATTGAAGTCAGTTCTCTTTAGCACTGCATCAACAATGTTGGTGTAAAGCAATTAGTGGAAAAGGTATGTGTGTATGTTTGTATGAATATTTGAGATAACCGCTAATAAATGATGAGCAGTAGCATTACCAGTTAAGCAATAATGTGAGCCTCCGAACTCTGATAAATACTATGAAAGAGAGATGCCAAAATGGAATAAAATAATTCTGAACAGATTTCTGAAATAATGAGTCAAGTTGTGTTCAAGAATAAAAATGAGCAAAAGCAGGCTTTATCAAATCAATAGTGCTGTTCCTAATAAAGTAAATATTTCATTAAAAAAAAAAAAGAAAAAAGATACACGACAAACATAACATTAAATTTTACAAGTAAAAAAATTTTTAAATACAAATAGTCAAGAAATTTTAATGAAGCAGATACAAATACTTAACTGTAAATTGTCAATGCTCCAACTGGCCAAAGATTCGGTCACTCAGAAATCTAAGTAAAAAAAAAAATAATTTCAATGAATATTTTTCTGATATTTACCCATGGTTGATTAAGACTAGATATACTATGAATGGGATTATTACGAAAATTGATGCACAAAACTCATTCAGCTGAAATTAAATGACTTTGCTTTTAAAAGTGGCAGTGGACACCTTGCCATCGATTGTTTTAAATATTGATCATTCAATATATTTATCCCTCAGCTGGTCCATTATTTCCATTGTTGCGTTCACAACTTCACTCGTCTTAGCCGTACCTACGACAGAACTTCATCAGGATAGCAAAGCAATGTCACATCAATGATTAAGTAAAGTTCAGTCTCTTTTTTAGGTTCAATACATTTGATATTTTATTGAATATACTTCGACAAAAATTGAATGAATTAAATAGTTATAGGAAATGAAAAAGAGATCTAGTTACAGTAATTTACACTAGTCATCAAAAAGCCAATTTTCTCTTGATAATAATTCAATTACTTTATAAATATAGAATAAATGAAACATACATTACAATACTGAAATGTGAAGTAAGGCTCAATATATCTATTATATCACCTTTTGGAAAAAGTAGTTAACACAAAGGTTAAATTTGATTACGAAATATTTGTAGGAAAGCTTCTTATCAAAAAATCACTTAATCTGTATATCTGTATCGCCTTCCAAAACTAAGAAACGTTAGTCCAGTTTCATTTGTTAATTTGATTTGTTTTTTGTTTTATGAAAGTTTCATCCAATATTCTTGAAATTAAAAATTTTCGAAAAAAAATATAAAATGTATCAATTCGCTAGCCAACCGACCAAACAAAATTACGAACTACAGATATGAAGAGCGAAATAACACGAAAATTTTAATTTCAGAATCTCAAGGTGGAACGATAAACTTACCTCCAATATCAGCAGTATGCATATGTCGCTCTGTAAGTGCAATAAACAAAGAATCACTGATCAAATTTGCATAATTAACCAATCCCAAATATTTCAGCATATCCACGCTAGCTCGAATGAAGGAAGTAGGATTCGCAATATTTTTGCCAGCTATGTTAGTGCCACTACCTCTCGTCCCCTAAAATCACAGACAAATTATGAAATCAAGATTCTAAAAAAGTCACCCAAGATTAATGTATTTTTCCAAACAAAACAATTAAAATTATCTTATTATGTGTTTCCACTTGTAAAACTGAATAAGAAATACACAAATATTTAACTGCTAAATTACACACCGTTTCAAAAATAGCATATTTGGTACCAATGTTGACACCTGATACTAATCCTGGTCCACCAATGAGGCCACAAGCTATGTTGGAAATTATGTTGCCGTAAAGATTAGGTAAAAGTATAATATCAAATTGTTGTGGGTGAGAAACGAGCTGCATCGATGCATTATCAATAATCATTGACTCGAACTGCAACTGTGGATATTCATTATCTGCTATTTCCTTACATATCTGAAAAATTACAAAATTATAACAAAGAGAACAAGAAATCTGACTAAACTGTTTCTATTAATACATTCGAACAAGTTCGAAGCTGCTTCAAAAGATATGAATTGACAGATAAAAGGTTTAAAATGTTGGATCTTCAGTTAAATTGTATTTATGTATATAAATCATGCCAATCAACAAAAGATCATGCGGAGGGACAAAAACCATTATAACACAAATATTTGAATGCCCACCCTCAGAAATAAGCCATCTGCAAGTTTTTGTATATTAGCTTTATGAACTGCCGTAACTTTCTTCCTTTTGTAAGTTATCGCATATTCGAATGCAAAGCGAGCAATTCGTTCAATATTTGTACGTGTGACAATCTACAAATTAATTCTAACAAAGAAAGCAGTGAATACAAATTGGAAAAAATTTTTTCTTGATTCTAAACACATTTCAAACGAACAAGTTTTCTAGGAAAGTTTTCGAAAATAATTTCTAACAACTTCAATTTATAACGAAATTATTATCAGAAATCTACGACTAATAAGTGATCAAAAATAACCTTCAAACTTTCAACGACTCCTTTTTTGGCTTCGTGTTCAAGTCCAGAATATTCGCCTTCAACATTTTCCCTGGAAATCTTATTTTCATTTTTAAAAAAAAGTTGAAAACACGAACAAGAAAAAAATAACATCAAACATCTTAATGCAATGATTTTTGGTATTTCCTGTCAAAAAATCATTCTTTCCCATTAATGCATTTGACCAACACAAATATCTCTTGAAACGAGCGCTACATTCGTATTTTTCTCAAAACTGAATTTTCAAAGTGCTGTATGGCAAAATAACCTTATGACTAATATATCCAAATCGCTGTATCGTGATGGAATTGAAGGTATGCTTACACAATGCAAAACATTGGCATAAAGATCCAAACGTCGTCGCAATTCAACATTCCTCGATTTAAAATGTGGAATATCAAATTTAGTTTCAATGTTGCCCTTAAAAGTTCTATGTTTTTAAATCAGTGAAATATCTAGCATCACTAATTATAATCTCTTCGATAACTGGACATCATGAATGGATATCGTCATTTCGCACAACTTTGTTGTGATGAACATTATTAAAATTTGTATCTTACTCTTCTAAATTTATAAAATCTATATTGATCGAGTAAAGAAAAGCTGATCCAATAAATGAAAAAATTTTTTTACATAACCAAACTATTTTTGGAGCTAACAGCGATTACTTAAACTTGGTTTCCTTGTCCCTCTTTCGTTCACAGATGTCCAAAAATAATGTAAAGTTGAATTTCCAACATTGTACACAAAAAATTTTTCTTTTATTCAGTGTTATGTTTTAGGCACTTTCAGAGGAAATCTACTTTAATATTCAAGCATTTGCATGAGACTGGTAAATAATGTCAATCCCTCTGTTCTGATCTGACTAACTTGCATGACCTCAGACAAAGTTGCTATATAGTTGAATGAGCTTAAACGCAAAATAACTTACAATGTAATTAAGAGAAGTAACCTTAAGTTTCTGCAGCTTCTTCAATATAAACTTTCTCCGTTTTTGCAAAACAACTGTTTGTACATCAGAAGTATTAAATAACATAGAAAATAGCTGAAAGAGAATGAATAAAGAAAACTAAGTACAAACTTTTAGAGCTACTCCATTTCGTCGAGTCGATAATAAAGCATGTTCCATATCACTATCCAGATGAGTGAGATCGGAGTTTAACCGCGTTTCTTCAAAGTCTACCGGAACCTATTAACAATTACTGTTACAAAATATAAGAGCTCTTTTCAATATTTTTTTTTTTTTGAAATTTTAAAGAGTGAAATATGTTGAAATGTGATGTTCATATTTTTGTAGCGATCAACCATACTTCTGTAAAACTCAAATTTGTACTTGCAGTTTGAATATAAGACTAAAAAACAGTGCGAAAATATGACAACACATAGATAGTCAGAATTTCTATGCTCACATCAACATGATAAAAGATATGTTTGACATGGTTGATCATTTCTGGCCCGACACCATCGCCTGGAAGTAACGTCACCATTTGACGTCCGCCATATTTAGCCAATTCAGCCTGAAATAATTAAGTCGTTGTATATATTAAAAGAGAATTTCTATCGCTTCAATACTATCTATGCTGATGTTAGTTAAAAAATCAGTGGTGGTAACATCAAACAAAGAAGAAATATTTCGAATTCCAAGGAATCGAATTAAAAATAAATCATTATTATCAGCCCAAAATGGATTTAATAAACGTCTGATAAAGAGTATACAGTAATATCCAGTTTGGAATACTCAGAATTTACTGCAGGTACAGTGAGTGAGCATTCACTGGATGAATCACCACCAATTAGTGAAACCTAACAGTTAAATAATGTTAAAAGAGTTCATGAAATTGCAACAATTAAAAGAATGCTCCGAATTCTCGCCATATAATACAACTCCAACATTTATGTTTGCGGCGAATTTTCATCTTATTTTTTATAAGTTTAACCACAAAAGAACAATAATACTTCATGCATTTCAGTAGTAAACAAGAAAATTCGAACAATTCTGGGATTGAAACTTGTACTTGATTCTTTTACAATAAAAATAAAACCACACATTCTGAATAATTATTATTCCACGCGATGTCTTGCATCATCAAAATCCAATTATCATATCCCTAAAGTTAATCAATGCTTTCTACTTATTAACACTATACAGTACTCCATTAAGAATTCTAGTTTCTTTCTGACATACTACAGTTCTGTTAATCCGACGCAACATAATAAGTTCAGGAGCCAATAAATATTGAAAGTTAAAACCTGCTTTTGTTGAAGAACATGTGATCGAAAACGGTACATTTCGTTGTTCGGAGTGCATTGTGCACTAGCAACCAATCCTCGACAACCATATTTTAGATTTACAGCATTAATTCGAGATAAGCAAATTAACGATTGAGTTGTTGACAACATCAAATATACACGATAAGGAAATCTCGGTTTGTTACTTCAAAAATTCCTGCAAAATTCCGAATATCATAAGATATTCTAAGTATTAATGTAAATTCAGTCTCTTTTCTCAAATTTTAAATTACCTATTCATTATATTTATTGCAGAAAAGTACTCAGATAAAATTTGAAACTCTAGAACGAAGTTTCCAACAACTTGTTGTTTCGAAATTATGGAGAATGATCCACGCCAATCATTCGTTAGGCAAAGCGCACTAAAATGTTACTAAGACCAATACATACCGCTAATTGGGACGGATCACTTATTAATCCTACCCATCCCAGCAAAACGCCCGAAAACTTGCAAAACAAACAAAAAAGCTTGTACTTCCGATCTCCCCACCAGCTTGCTATGTTACACTGACCCTATGTGAAAACGCCATCCCTTTGCTCAAATCAGATCTTTCTCCTCTTCATTTGGTGGATTTTGTCATTATTTCCTTTCTTAATTAATTAATAGTCACCGGTTACTGATTATTAATTGTCTCGTCTTGACAAATGGTACGGAACATTGAGGAAATGCTGAGGAAGAAACATTCGTTGATAATTACTTTTAAAGCACAAAGACTATTTCAGACATCTTTTGAAGCTAAACCTCTGGATCACAGTATATGAAAATTAAAAATTAAACATATTGATTCACGATAAGACAAGTACTCAAAAATTTCGTATTCAAGTATTTGGTATTCCGTATTTACGTATTCAAGTAAGTCAAAGAGACATCTGATCTGATTGTTAATAGACTGTTCTGCAGCAATTTAGACGGCCAATTTCTGGATCAGAGCTTCTTTAAAATACGAATAGCTGTAGGCAGGTAAAATCATTGTGAGTCTCAATAGCACTAAGGCCATATTCTATTGAATTTGGAGATATGATAATTAACCAACATAAAAACTTCAGCCTTACTTTTGCCCAATCTCAGAATAAATCTGAAAAGACGTTTAAATTTAAGACTAACAATGAGCCGTTTTTAATTATCTATAAAACCAATGTAATTTCAGTCCAGTTCTAATTTCCTTCCTCTCAAATATTATTCAAATCATCAAGTATGGATATCTGCCTACTGTTTACTGCTATCGCTAGTGATGTGGAAAGGTCAGTAAGTGATTTTCTAGTCTACTCTTTACGGCTGTGTTAATTCCCAAAAAAAGTTTAATTTTTCAAGCATTTTTTAATCACTAAGTTGCTTTTTTAATCACTTTTTCTTTTCTTTCATGGTCTTTTTCTTTTCGTTCCTTTAAATGCACTCATTATTGTTACATTCTTATCCACTACAATTAACAACCTTACAGTTATAAATTATTATTATTGAAATGCGAAAAATCAATATTTTCCTTCGCTGCACCGCTAATTAGCTCAAGTGTCTATTACGGTCTAAATCAGTGTAGAATCTTTGCATTTATTTATATTTCTTCCTGCTTTTACAATAAAAAGCTGTTGGCAAAAAATATTTGCAAGAAAGATGAATTTGCAAATTATCAAAAATTTCGACTTTATTGAAAATCAAATTTAAGTTTAATTTCTTTCGGCATGCCCACAAATGGATTCACTAAATTTTCGCTAAGCTATTTCAAATTCTATTATAGCTACCAGAAAATTATAATTTGAACCTATATCGATAAAGAACATGTATATGTACTTAAAGAAATGCTCGAAAGTTAACTTTCTAATCTCAAAAATCCATTAATTCAGAAATTTTCAATATCTGCAAAGTATTCTGTATTGTTGAACTTTACTCTTTGGGAACATCCAAAATGCAATAATGTACATGAAATTCTAGGATGCCGAGAAATTGAATATGTAGGAAATCATCAAGAAATTAAATTTTTTGTAATTTTAAAGAAGAAGCCGTGAGAAAATATGAATTGCAAAAAAACCTGCTCATGGTCAATGCTATCTATCAATATGACAGGCACAGTAAATATGCTGTAAAAAAATATAGCTGGAAACAAAAATAAAATAGTAAATGAATGACATCTTATTCATTTATTTCTTCATTTCTCACATCATTCTTTAGTCTCTTAAGTTTGCTTCTACTCTTCCAACAATTACTGCTGCAAGAAGACTGCAGTCTAGTCATTAAATCTGTAAGCAATAATTCATAGACATGCAGACACGCAAATTTTCGCATGCAAAAATGCAAACAAATACACGCATCAGGCAATTCCAATACACAACCCCTAAATAGAAACGAAAAATAACAATTAGCTGTATACAATATATCATCATGTATCCTAGTAACATTATACCATCGCTATCTTGGTATAAAGATACAGTTCAAAACTCTAAGAAATTCGCACTTGACAAAGTTCCTACTGTATATATGAACGCCACATGTTATTGTGCATCAATTTTGCAATGTAAAAAGTTGCTCAGGTAAGAACCATACAAATTGAATCGAAAAAAGCTTGACCATTTTCAGGAGGTAAATCGTGACCAGATGAAATACCGTATTGTATTATATCAATGGATAAGAGTTAGTCGTTCTCATGATTAAATGATCATATTTGGGATCTTGCACCAGAATTTATGAAGTACTTTAGCATTAAAATTAAAGTTTTCTTATTAAAAAAAAAAAAATTATTTAACTTAAGATTTTTCGAATGGGAAAAATTTCAGCTTTTTCGAAATGTAAAAATCCAGAAGGAGTGTTGTATGGAAAGAGATTTGGAATTCATTTTATTGCTTCAATAATTTCTTGGTGCTTATTTGAGAATCTGTTAAAAACATAAATGGGACAACATTAACTACGCTCATTCGTTACAATGGCGTTTTCGTTCTGAGAATGAAATTGTCTATAAAAAATATTGAATAAATAAAAAGGCACAGAAAAACGTAGGTAATTTTTTTTTTCTTTTCATCTGTTACCGATTAAAAAACATTTTAAAATTATCCATTAAGTCTTCACATCGTAATATATTAAAACCTGAAATAAAATAGGGTAAAAATGCTATTTACTGTGTGATTTCATAGTTAATACTGATGATGAAAGGCTTATTTTTTAATCCAAGGAAATTTTAATCAAGTAGATCACATTAAAGATTTCTTGCGATTAGTAATTCTGACTATAAGAAAAATTAATGCTGATTAGTGATAATTTTTTTTTATTATTAAATGAAAAACTTCAAGAAAATTTATTTCGGAATTCGAACTTGTATTTAACTAGCAGTAATATCGTGCGTCACTTACGGCTTCACAACTCCTGAGGAAGCTTTGCATAATCGATAAGTCCTGATGATTTCAATGTCATCGTTAAACAACAGCGATTGAGAAGTAGTTAAAAAGGTATTCTTTCCCGATAATGGCCAACCTCTGCGGCAAGTTCGAACTTTCAACTTTAATTAGACCAAATAAATGAAAATTGATAAATGAAATCCAATAATTTGTGTATTTGATTGCAAAAAATTTTCTAATTTTGATGGTTGCTTGGCATATTCATTAAAATTTTGCATTGCAACACAAAATTTTAAGCCGTTTAACATCATTTCCATTTTTTCGATCGCAACTTTCTCGTACTACAACAAAAAGCAAATCGTTTCCCTATATTCTGCACTAATGCAATAAATGAAGCAAGTTTTATCGGCTTAGAGCTTTTCTCGATAAGGCTTGAAACTTATTTGTTAATATAAATTCGCTTTCATCCTCTAAATAATCTTGAAAATAGGATAATCAAATATTCATCTAAAAGCCATTCTGCAGAATAGTATGAGGAATAAAGAAATCAAAAAAAAAGTTACATTTTTCATCCCATTATTTCTCTAGTGCAAAATGAATGAGAAGGAATTTTTTCCAAACGACTGATTGGAAAAATTTTTGGATTGGTCACGGTAGCCCGGCAGGATTCCGGAAAACAAAAAGTATCGGAAATTTTTCCTTAATTCAGTGAGTCAACCACACAATAGCCTTAGATATAAATTGATAAATTCGCCATAATTGTGTTGTGAATGTGAAAATGTCAGATGACACCATTCAACTGCGACTCAAAGTTTTAAATCTTAATGGACAGTTTAATTTTGATTAAAACAAAAGTGTTTTCTTGGTAATTTCACCCGTTCCTCTTAATCAATCCGCAATTCTAATATATATCAATTTAATTTTTCTTGAAGACTTACTCCATTGTTCCATTTTCTTTATTATTCTGAGTCCTTAAAAAAACAATTTATTTATCCAGGAATTCATTCTCAGTTCAGCCACTTTTGATTCACGGATTAAAATTTTTGTTTTATTCATTTGAGAGAACAGAACGTCTAAAAATATTCAAATGAATTTGGATCTAATAATATACGCAATTCTTTGAATTTCTTGCATTGTATTTTTTTTCTTCGCTCGTTCAATTATTTCATATTAATCAAATTTATTGTAATATTTGAAATCAATATTATTGTTCGCAGCATAAAAGATGAATTATTTCTGATTTTCCAAATTAAATCGTATAATTAATTAATAGTGCTCATTTTTATCTTCTTATTCAATTTTTCTCTTATTACCCAACATTGCTTTAGTTGTAAATTTTGCAAATGAAGCAAATCTTCGAACTTTTAGATGACTTCCAGTTGATCTATTCCTCAACGAATTTCGAACCAATTTGAGAAATTAAATATTTATGAGCTTGAACATTTTTTTTCTATCACCAGTAAGAGCTTGATATGTTCGGAATTAGAGGTTGGAAAGAATGGTTTTTTTTTACAGAAATTGATTTGGTCCTGAAATTTTTGCTTGAAAATTTTGGTTGCAAAAAAATATGATTAAACCTGTAAAAATTTAAGCTATGCGTTTCGAAAACAACCACACTTATTTATCAGATAATGATGTAATAGTGACATTCAAAAATTGTTAAATTATTAAATAATCATTAAGGATTGTATGAAATAAAATATGCAGAAATTGTGAGGGCTTTTAACAAATGACGTCGTCTCATTTAAGGAAAATTGAGGTCGGCATTGCATCAACCGCCAGCAATAAATCTAACTTCAATCATTTCTTTCTCTGCACTTCATATTTATCATGTGAATTTCATTTATTTTCTATTTTGTATTGGACCTGGGTTTTTCTGGTCTGAATATCTTATGTTTTAACTGTGGAAAATTTAATTATAATTAGATAATCTATGGGAATTCTATTTTAACTATGGGCAATTCAATTATAAAAAGGTAGTACATACGAGTTTTTCAACAATTTCGAAAGCCAATGATTAGCTAATGTATTGAATTCCGGATTCCGGATAAATTTTTTACTCCATATGATCACTATTTTTGGTTAATGTAGGGGTATATTCCTTTTCTGACTTTCAGTTTCATCGACTTCCGCACTGGAAAAATTAGCTGAAACTAAAATAGGGATAAAAGAAAGGAAAACGAGAAGACGAGCATCGAATTGAAGACGTGAGTTATCTTCGGAGAGTTTCTACCGAAGATTCACAAATGCAGTTTTTGTATCAACCCCTTAACCCTAATCCAATGGCAAATATAATTAAAACTCGGACCAGTTATTGAATAGATAGTCTTTTCATCAAAATAAAAATATTTTCGATTGCTTTTTAAATATCTGTAAAGACCTGGACAGAAATTTCTTATTTTGTCTTCCTTTCTCGCGTCTCTGATGATACAAAACTAATAATTTTTCCATGTTCTGCTACTGATTGTGTTTATTTAAAATAAATGTTGATCTTTTATATAAATTTTATTCAGTAATCTATCAATCAGATCTGTTCAAGATGTCAACCCGAGTGCAGTTTACATCTGTGCCTCAATATAAGATTGTTTTACTTGGATGTGGTGGAGTTGGGAAAAGTGCTCTGGTAAAGTCCTTTGAATTAATAAGTTTTTTTTTTTCCTTTTTTCTTTTTGTTACCAAACTTCTGATAATTTTTGCTAAATTGCAGATAACACAGTTAGTTAAAGGAATATTTTTAAAACGATATGATCCAACAATCGAAGATAGTTATAAGAAAGAAATCGTTGTTGATGGGACGACCTGCATTCTGGAAGTCCTTGACACTGCTGGAACTATAAGTTTTGATTCACTCAAAAGACAGGAACATTCGAGATGTGAAATTTGAAAGAATGACCTAGTCATATTCACCTTAACAATATCATTTTTTGCTTTTATCAGATGTTATGGTGTAAAACAGAAAAATATGATTATTCAAATAGTACATGATATAAATCTTTGAAATCACTTTTTTCTCGCGAAGTTTAGCATTAGTGAAATACAGGGGAAAAGTTTCGAAAATCCAATTTATTTTACCTGTTATTTGAATTCAAGAATCTCAGAATTTATTACAAATGAACTTTTTGCAGGAACAATTTACAGCAATGCGCGATTTATACATGAAAAATGGAGATGGTTTCATTGTAGTGTATTCAATTACTGATGCATCAAGTCTTACAAATACAGCTGAAATATTTCAAAGTTTATTACGAGTTCGACAAAAATATCATGTTAGTGCTTCGTCAAATACTTGCTCAAAATTTAAACAGTAATTTTGATTTCAAGAAATTAAAAAATTTTACAGAAATATCACAAAAATCAACATTTTCTATAATTTGAGTGTACAATAAATTTCAGACTTTCATGGACTAACTTAAATTTTGAAATATTTAAGCAAATTTAAATCGAAAAACCAAGCTAGATGTCTTGTAATATATAAATTGCAGTTTCCATTGATTCTGGTTGGCAATAAATGTGACGATATCAAAAATCGAGAAGTATCAAGAAGTGATGGAGAACAGTATGCAGCTCGATATAATTCAACTTTTTGTGAAGCATCAGCTAAAAATAATATCCACGTCATCGAGGTTTTGTTAGACAATTTGCATACTTATCTACTTGTTCTTCGTTTTAATTTAAATTTCAAAGAATTAAAATTTATCGGTTGCTAAAACAAACCTGATTGACTGCAAAGTGAAGACTTTAAAAATTTGAAGTTTAAGCGTTAACTACGCACTATATAATCGCATCAGTATTATTTGTTTTGAAGAAGCCATTTGAAATTAGACGATTCTGAGAGAATTCTACTGCGCAAAACTTGATAAATGGCCTAAAATTAAAGTATAAGAAGCATGTAATTGGAAAATTGTCGACATTTCTAATTTTCGACAAATATTTGTTTTTCATAATTTGTATTCTAAAATTCAGATAACAACACTAATTGTTACAGATCTTTGAAGATATCGTGAAACAAATTAGGATTGAAGGGCAATTAACAGTTCATCAATCAGGAAAAGAACGCAAACGATGGTATGCTGATAACGGCAGATCATTGTGCTGTTTCATATAAATTAATTTATTCTAAGATCACAGAAAAATGATAAGTACTTCAGGTTTTCAATCATGAAATATTTTTATTCCCAGTTAGATGTATTAATTATCAATCATTTCACTTTGTTCCCTATTTTATGCAATTTGTTAAAAAAACAACTGATCTGATGTTATCCAGTTGAAGTTCATGAATTCTGTGGTTATTCATCCCGATGTTCCTCTCCGGAAGTTTAACATGTCATAATCTTTGCTATATACCGTTTTCATGTGCTCTTCTTTCTACTCCATATATAGTCAATTTTTTAAAATTTATATAAAAGTGAATGTTTTATAATGTGAATCCAGTTTTGGTTGGTCGATTCACTTTCTTAAATTGAATTTTGGCCAATCGGAATTGATTGATTTGTCTATTGATATAAATCAATAAGTTTCATTAAATTTTTTTAAAGAGATCATAAAAAAATTGACCGTTATTTCAATTTGTCATGGATCACTGCTCCTCTCTTTATCAAGCTGCCAAATTATCTTTCCATTTGGTCCACTAAGAATGTTGTATTATAATTTTTAAAACTGAAAATAAAAATCTGGAACATAAGCATATTTAGATAATTACATCTGATTGAAATTGCGCTAAGGATCTGAAATGACCACCGCTGAATGATGAAGGAATATTAAACATGGAGCACATCGTGAAGGTCACGGAAAAGTTCAAGTATGCTTTGTAATGTGCAACAAACTTATCAGAAGGAAGAAACTCCGTGCTTAGTGAAATTTTAGCTTCTCCAATTTCTTTTAAAGTGAAATATTAGAATCGTGAATCCGATTTAAGAGAAATTCAATAGGAAGGATAAATTTCTCTCAAAATCAGGAATTGTCGAAGAAATATCGATAAACAAAAATAACGATATATTACTACGAAAATAGTTATTTTCTGCAAGACAGCAGATTGCTTGATTCTAATAGTATTTACCTCAGAGTTCAATTGATTTTCTCGTATTGGACGGCCTGTCTTCATTTTCATAAAATTGATGATTAAACCTTCGCTACAAAATGTATCTCGTAAAGGCGGTTGAAATCGATCGAAATTTTTTAATACTCGAAAAAAGACATTCTTGGATGAAAACTGTAGTGGTGATGAAGTGAAAATGTTCAAATATTACTTGCATACTTTTAATGAAGGTTAAACTGAATTGCGCGATTAACAGATGATCTTAAAATGATTGCAATGAATGAATTTCAAAAACTGATAGTATTGGGAAACAAAAGAAAAAAAAGGAACCTATAATTTAGAAACCTATGGTTAAAGCTATAGTTTTGTATAATCTTCGATAGCCGGAACAAAATAAGATAAGATAATCTGAAAGCTGAAATTCTTTAAGCAATGTGCACAGTTTTGGGGAATATTTAAAAAAATTCGTTATTGTGTGTATATTGGGATCATTTTAGAGAAGAACTGTGTAGCTATGGGAATAGAAAAAGATGAGGAGTTCGAGAGCTAGTTCTTGACTTATAAGCACTTGCAGTGGTGCATATTGGATGCAGTTGTTTGGATGTATTCGAAGAACAGCTGCGAAAGCTCATTTCTTCAAATACAAATCCATCGGACGGAGCTATTTAACTCTGTACAAACTCTTCTCCATTTTGTTGCCCTTCAAACCAAGCTCGTCTTATTATCCAACTTGCTAAGTTTCAAGTTTTCAGCAACTTCTCATTCCTTTGATGTATTCATTTCATCCCATTCTTTTCTCTGTGTACACAGCAGCAACCACTTCAAGTGCCATAATTTTCCGGGATTTTTTAAAATATGTCGTCATTTTTGTACAAATTCGTAACATTCTGTAACCTTACTTCTGCACATTTAACATTTTTTAATCTCTTCCTGACAGATCCTCATTTTATCAATATCATTCATAATGCCATATTACTCATCGCAAACATATGACGAGAAGTTATGACTGATCTAATTTCGGTGTATCATTATTCTAGCATGAATCATAGATTCATTTGTAATTATTAATGTGATGGGATCAGGAATATCTCAGTTGGTATTGATCAGGTTATCTGAGCAATATGTACTTATAAGTTTTGCACAGATTTTGTTTTCGATTGACAAAAAATTGCCTTCAATGCTCGCCATAATAAAGATATTTTAGAACGATGTCAACAACTAATGTCCATTTTTTTTTTTTTTTACCACAAATCAAATGGAAACAAATTCCATTCACATCCCATTTTTTAATTTGATTAATAACATCCGTAATGTTGTTATTCATCAAATATGCACACTGCGAGTCACTGTAAAATTACTAATAAATGGATTCGAATATCTTCGAGATGAAATGGAATACATACTGTGCTTAATTCATTTATGTGAACGTTTAAAATTTCGATTCGTTGTTCAATTATCGATTACCTTGGCGTTTTAGTGATCGTTATACCACTATAATGTTTGATATTTTAATTCGATTTTAAAAATTTTGAAGTGATTTTATAAATTATTGCAAACCATGTTTTATTTAATCGTGATTATTCAAAGTTTAACAAATAATGTGATGATTGGGGGAAGTTCATTGTATCAGCGCAAGTTCTTTATTGTTTGGAATGTTCTGGTCTGTTTAGAGAATTCTCTCTCTCAAATACACATACACACACACACACACACACACACACACACATTATTATTCATACACATCTTTTAATCTTTGATTTTCAACTTTGTATGAAAAATTACTAACATATTGTAAGTGAAAGATTTGAACAGAAAGATAGTTCTAGCAAAGAGTTCATTGTTGGCTGACTAAACCTCTCGACAACTAAAACTTCAACTGCTAAGACCATCTTCAACTCTTCCTCAAACTTCTGCTTGCATTCATGTATTGCCCACATGCACTGTATTGCGATCACTCATTTTAATACTCTTCCCTGTCCTTCATCTCACATACACACATACACACACATACACATACATGCATACACACACACACACACACCTTATGTAAGTCCAAACTTTTGCATTTATCCACAAAATTATTTATTGCAGAAAATTTCTTCAACAGAATGCGAATTCATTCCGTTTGTAAGTGAGCAATTAAAATTTGAAATAAATTATCGAAATTAACTTAAGTTATGCAAAAGCAAGACTGCATAATTTCACGCTGAAATTAAATAAAAGTTTTGCGGAATTGATCATACAGACTTAATCGGAATATTATGCAGAAGAAATTATCTCTACCAAGCAGAAATTTAATAATTTATTGATAACTATTTAGGTGAATGCAATTTTGGTGGCTTTATGGTAAAAATAATTAAATATCATAAAAGTTGCAAATTTTTGTTGACAATAGATTATAGCGCATTTATTTTAATCGATTGATTTGATCGAATATGGTATACCTCTTTGTATTTCTTATTTTGAAATTCATTAATGAATTAATTATAACATTAAATATAAAAACAATTAGTAAATAGACACTTTCCATATGCTGCCTACCTAACAATTTTCATGCTAGGCTATATCTCTTATCCTTCTTCGATAATAAGTTATTTATTCCTTACAAACTCCTCGAATATTTTAAACTAATCCGGTTTACAGTTGAGCCTAAGTTTGAAATCTTTTAATACAATATGTGATAATTGATACAAAGTTTGAATATCACAGCCAACATTTTCCAACGTCACTTGATATCCGTTACACAAAACAACTAGCGATTTTTTGATCAGAAAATTTTCAGCGACTAAAATTGAAAAAAGTTGAATAAATCTCAACATCCCAAAGTAAATTTCCGCTATGATTACCGAAAAGCATACGAACACACACATGCAAAAAAAAAAAAAATAAAAAATAAAAGCTACTTTGTATTAGTTTATCAGCTTGCTTCAACAGGCACAATTGCAGTTCTCGAGTTCCTCAGCTGAATTTGATAACATTTTTTTGCTTCTTTCAAGAATATTACTATGTCTCGAATAATCATAAACTTGATAATTAAATTTTAAATTGTTTAGATCAGATATTATTATTGTTTTCGAGACATGAAAATACTATTTCAAATTATTACTGTTTTTATTATGCACAATTTTAGAGTGCGTTTGTTGTTGTATGGTGACCTACCGATTGCGTTCGGTAGAACTTTAGCAATCCCATACTTCTTCTATAAATACTGAACGAATTTCAGGACATAAAGATAAATCAAGTACAGTTGTTTGCTAACAATTTATTGGTAGAGAAGCAATCCAACACTTTACTGTGAAAAGTAGTTCAGCATTTAAATGGAATGAACTGGATTAAAACGATCGAAGTGACTCTTTTTAATGATCGCTTTCCCAGCATACAAATTGCTTACCGTAGAATAGGTTTAATTTACTTTGGAAGCTGAAAAATGAATGCCATAAAATGTTATGTCAGTAAATTCTTTATATGGCTCATTCATTCGACCTATATCTTGTGGAAATTATTCTCTCTTTCAATTCCTTCTATCTTTTTTGTTTATTTCTGCTTAAGAGATTACAGAAATTAGTGATAAGTTTTAAAACCTGCAAATTCTATTTATAAATGATTTTGAATTCTCGAGTTTTTAGATCTTTTTCAAGATTCTAATTACAAGATTAAGTAGGTAGTCCATGCTGTACCACTTGGTTGTAAAATATTATAGAGTGTTTTTAAATTTCGCATCAATGGATGAAATTATCAGAACCTTCGATGATTCTTTAACTTCACCCACCTACACTACATGCATACAGACATACTCATGTGTATATATACATACACAGACACACACATACACATAGACACATACATACAGGCATTAAGCATCAGATCCACAAAATGCAACTTGATACAGAAGAAGGGCAAAGTTTTGATAGACTGGCATTCGGTGTGCTTACATTAAAATCATGCGGGGAGGGAGCAGTTGGGAATAATTTTTCCGCTGATAAGCATGTTGTGATGATATGATTGTAATGATAATGATAACATCCATGATGTCTTACTTACTAGATGATCAAGCGCTGATGATGCAATTAAATTTAAAAATAAAGCAATCAGAATATTGAAGATGTGACATTTTCCGCATCTAATCTTTGTCGGAGTAGAATCTCACAAAAATTGTCTGATCCACATTTGAATTTTGGATATTCTGATGACAGGAAATCTCATTTAAATTTGAATTATTTCAAGAATATTAAGAGTTTAACTAATTTCTTTGATATGACTTCTTATAAACGTTAGTTGATTATTCGTTCGTACTTTGAACTTAATTACTAAAGAGTACTTGATTGTAAATGTAGAACATTTTTCAAAATGTTACTGTATTCAGTGTCCATTTTTAATTCTTGGATATTATTCAAACTTCTAAGTTCTTCGCCGAACATGTTCAAAGCCCTTGTTGAAAATAACCATTTCAATTTCGAAATTCTATTCTTGTACTTTCAAAAAAAACATCAATATTGAGCAAAGTGGAAGAGAAAAACGTTTAAAAAAAGGGAATGTATACTCTAAGGATGTTTTTAACATTCAGTTTCATTCTTCAGATTTTTTTTCAAGCCGATGATTTGTGGATATCATTCAGCAGTTCTTTTTCTTCGTTTTTTTTTTTGAAATTGAAAAATTGGAATTTCCTACGCAATTGAGTATTGGAATTTTTTTATTTGTAATTCTGAATACATTATTGTTGACGAAAAATCGGTGGACGATATTGTGAATAATTTTTTACAATTTCTTATTCAGAAACTGTTACGATGCTTTTGGTTTCGACGTTTTTCGAAATTTCATAATCATCAAATTCCTTCTAAAATTCTCGAAAAACTTTCAGAATATTTGGTGGTCAAATTTGCTTTGGAGGATTCCGTAACAGCAATGGCTCAGGCAGAAATGGTGACGGTGCGGATGTCGCGCGGCCAAATGGCCACGCCATGGGGCTTCGATGTTGGACCTGAGCTCGCCATAATTAATGTATCATTATCACAAATTATCACTTAAATAGTTTCAGAAGTTCGAAATGAAGCTTTAAAATCTTATTAAATTTTAACTTTCCGTTTTCTTCATGTTTTGTATAATGATCTTGAATGCTGCTGAGCAAACTTTTGAGTAGAACATTTATAGATATTGCTAAAACGTGAGTTATATTTAAGTTCTTAAGAATTTGAAAATTCATTTTACAAAAAGGATTGCTAAAACAAAAAGTTTCTAAAAATAGCAATAAATATGACAAAGATTTACGAATACGAGCATTTCAAAGCCTAGAAATTGAAAAGAATATTCTTTGATTTGCGAAATTTGTTGTACAGTAAATGAAACTCGCACCTCATGGTGGGGTGAAAAAAAAAAAAACAATTTACGATATTCATTTTTTTCGTTTATCGCATTTTTTCAATCTTCCACTTTCATCATAGAATGCATTTAATGAGAGGTATTACGCGCTTTTCATTCGCATGCATGCGGCATGCAAGAATGCGGAACGCTTTTCTAAATAATTAGTCAGTCCTTTCCAAGGATTTCCGGAATTTCCGGAATAAAGATGATCGATCGGTCGATTTATTCAATGACTATGTGACTGTCTTGCATTTTCGCGAAAAATATTTGCACCAATTTTCCCCATGAAAAAAGATTGGAATAAAAGTGTACCATGACGTTAATGCTTGTTTATCTTCACCTCAAAAGACAATAAGTGATTTGTTTTTTTTCATGGTCTCAAGTATAATATCATTAAAAAAGATTTGATCTTTTCTGTGGATCCGACTTTTCTCACAAAATTCGTATTACAAGTTTAATTTTTAGAATCCAACACATAAGTTTAAGCTTTATAAAAACTAAACATGTTGCTATGATAAACCGATAAGCTATAACTAATGATATTAATACAAAGCTATTTACAAACGTCTGACATTTTGGTTTATTAAAAACATCAGATAGAGAGTATTTATTGATTGTTTAATCTTCTTCGTATCTGTTTTGTAGTCGTTGCAGATTCTTGCAATAAGCAGAAAAATAATAGTTTTTACTTTTTCCTTTGCCAGAAACCATTTTTTTTGATCGAAAACTTCGCTGTTCAGAATTTCATTTCTTGTGCTTTTCTTGACATCGGGATTTTGCATGTATTTATCCTACTTCAAATGTACATCAATCTTAAAAATTTGAAGGTTGAATCAGTTGAGAAAGAAATCGATGAGAAATTAAGAAAATTTATTATGAATTGCAAAATTTTCTAAAAGATATTGCTATGCAGATTGAGTGACAGGTGTTCCTTAATTTATTCGACGCTCAGCAATCAAATTTTCAGAAATTGATAATCTTGAGAATTTACTAAATTGTGTTGGAAAAAGCTATATAGAAAATAAGTTAATGTATCATTAAATCTAAAATTCCTAGCTTGGTAAAATATATACATGTTATAATATCAAAATTTTCGACAGGTAATCGGAGGCTCGCTAGCTGATCGTGCTGGCTTGCTAAATGGTGATGTCTTAGTGGAACTTGAAGGTCACCAAAATTTAAATGTTGAACTGGCAAAACAGTTGTTGTCGAAAACAGACCATAAAGTCGAATTGATTGTGCATAGGTAAGTTAGATTGGATTCAATCTTCTAAATTTTCTTGATCAAATTAGTTAGAATCAATGAAAACATTGAGAGTAATAAAAGCAGCAACTTTCATCATTACATAATTTACACTTTTGTTTTTTATAATAATAGAAGACAGAGAAGAAGCGATAATATTCGATGCTTGAACCACTACCGATCTTCCGGTCACCAGCTTAAGGAATGGGAATTTTCATGTTGAACAGTTCAGCTACTATCATCAAAACCCGAACTTTAGTTTCTGACTTTTTTCCAAAATTTCTTTCCGCAATAACCGAGATTTTGGGACTCTGCTGATTTATGAAAATTATCACTGATTTTTAATTGTTATTCATATGAAATTTATGGAATGATCTTAATGATTTTGCGGTAAAACGGGAGAATAGAGGAAATATCAGCAGGTTTCATGTTTTGATAAAAAAATTGTCAGAATTCATTTGAGGTGCGTGTCACATTATTTTCGAGGAAATTTTTCAAAATCTCACACATCACAAGTGAGCTACACATGCATTGCCCTAATTTTGACATATTTTCGCTCAGCTCAACTAGGCGATATCTCTCCGCACTCTTTCCATTTCAACATTCCAATTTAACCCACAGTCGTTCTCCATATGAACCAACTTGCGTGTACACCTAAGCCCTGGTAAATTTCACCTTTCTTTTACTTGCATAAGATTAGCAGCATAAATCAAATTCTTTTTAATAATTGAATTTCGAAAAAATTTCTGAGACATTTGAAGTGTAACAAAAATGGATAATTTTAGGACCGGAGGCAATATAACACATCGAATTTGGCAACCATCGGTAACCGAAAATACAGAATATAATAAATTTCAACATTCTGTATTCAACGTTGCTCCGACTGATACTAAAAAGATGGAGCCTCCGAATTTGCCTCTAAAGGTGTCCCTGGAACATCAGAATCCGGTAATATCTGCTTCACTTGAATTAAAATTAGCAAATCCTAATCGAACTAACACTTTTCTTTTTCCATTATTTCTCTTCTTTAAATGAGAATCATGAGCAAAATGTGCGACATGGTGAAATTCTCAAATTCTCAAGACAGCAAAAGTTCGTCTTCAATTAACATGATGATAAAGTACAATTTCAATAGGGAGTTATATAGAATGGCACTTGAATGAATAAAACTTTCTAAGCTGATTTAAAAACACACTTTGTCAAAATTAATTTCCGCCTTTCTTTTAATTTCGTGTTATTTATGAGCAGAATTCAAGATTTCATTTAATTTTAATTGATTAGAAAAGTTTCAATAAAAATTTTTCATTCACTTTTCAAAAATTTTGAATTTGAGGGAATCAGAAATGATTAAATTACAAAGCATGTTTCAAACCAAATTTTGGTTTCTAATGTTTGTTTATAACTACGATCTTAATCTTACTTTCAATCGCATTTTTCTTTACAACATTTATTGACAACAAATTTTTTTTTCCAAAACATATAAAAGGATGGTTGTCTCCATATTTATATTTATTTATAATTTATTAACAGATTTCACTCGGCCCGGACTTTCTGTACTCGTACATTTTCATCTAATTTAAAGTTATTTTATTATTCTTCTCAGAATTTCCAATTCACACTAGTCGAGAATCCAATCTTGATTTGCAAATGGGTTTTGAATTTTAAAAAATATAGTCCCTACATATTTTCCACATAACTTTTAACAACAGCACAGACAAATCGAGTAATTTTGTTGTTCTTGCTTTTATTTCGTGTTTCTTTCCGTCTTTTAATTTCTAGACGTTTACAATCTTTTCAAATATTCGTTTTCGAAAATGGCAGGTATTTTGAAATGTAAAAGAAAAGAAGTTCACTAGATTTGGAACCGTTAGGAACTATTATTTCAAGCTAAATACTCAGTTACATATCATCAAACAAAATTGGTTGAGCAAATTGTTCGACGTTTGCCAAACGAGATTCTTCTAGGAATCAATCGCAATTCCGGGTTTTAACGTCACAGCTCAACCATTCGGTGATCATCAGGAAGTGAAACATTTACAGTACAATTCACCGATGCCTCTTTATTCACCACAAACAGCTGCTGAACAATACCTTCAACAAACAGGTGGACTATTTGGAACTGAGTAAGCTTTAATTTAAAACAGTTTAACATTTTCTGATCTTAGCACGTTAGAAGATAGCCAACTCACATTTATTTTAAAAATATGATGCATTGGCCTAAATTAAAATAAATCCTAAAATTGTATATGCATCTGCAGAAAAATGAAACGAACCAGCTATATCCATCGCTGACCCATATATCACAACAATTGACCTACATTTTCTTTACAATATAATAATTTTTACATAATTCTCGTTGTTGTTAAAGTGGTTTTTGTACCAGGACGAACCAAAAATATATTGTTGTCATCAGATAAAAAGCTGACATTTAAATTAATTGGACCTAGAATTTCCAAGTTTAACTTGTCAAAAGCTCTCCGGCAGGATCGGCCATATTGTTCTAATGATTAAGCAAAAATAGGATCATATATTTCATTAAGCAAGTAAAAATATTTCAGCCCAAATTTAGCCAGACAAAAGGAAGTTCCATCGTATTTGCGATCGGAAACGCTTCGTCTTATCCAGGAAAGCGAGCGCTCGAAAGAAAATGGAGCACATGTAATACCAATCAGATCAACTATAGCCAATCAAGGTATGCTGTCACGGTTAAGTTTTTCTAGAATTTTGTCATCTTAGATTTTAAGTCATAAGAAATTAACAAGAATTATGCAGTAAGGTTTCAAAGTTTTAAATTCCAGAATCGTAAAGGTCTGTAGTCAACTTAAATGTTATCATATAGTTGCACCAGTCGTTATGGTCTTATGATACGATAGCAGATAAACAAAGAACTTTCTATTGAATTTAACTCATTTTCAGTAGAAACTCGATCGAATGTGGAAAATATTTCCGCAGCACCGATGTGTTTTATTTGTGGACGCAATATCAAGTATGTTATTTTGCCAGTTCTCATTTAAGTTTGCGGTCTTAATTTTAGCCAGGAAATCTAAATATATTCCGATTTGAATGAAAAATTTTAGCTTTCAAAATTTTTTATTGAAGATTTTTTTTTCTGGCAAATCCAAATATAAATTACCAAATTATCGTCCTAAAAGCTCCGAGAATCATAGTTCTACCAATGAATAAATTTTGTTTGGTCGCACATTTCCAGTCAAGTTATGCTAAATTATGTCAGCATATTCAATTTACTTTTGTTATTTAATATATAATATTGGTAGTAATTCATCATTAATTTATCAGCGACGATAAAAAGCATCTAATATTATGCTACAAAATGTCAGAAACGGACAGATTTTCACAGGTGAGGAGGACATCAGCCGAATTGGACTTATGTAGGTGGAATAACAAACTTTATGTCTGGTCTTTTTGGTGATACTAGTAATTTTAGAAACTATATCTAAAAATAGAAGGATTTTTTTATGCCATTAAATTTTGGTCGATGATAAATCTCCTCTAGAAGGGATAATGATAATTTTGATGATAATTTTAACTGGTGATAAATCTCCTTTGGAAGAAAATTTAGTAGCATAAAAAAAATATCATTTTTAAAGATTTTATCACTTCATGTCATCTAGCCCATAAAGATTTAATGAAGGGATGAAACAAGTTATAAAAAAATTTTTCAAATGTATTTCAAAGATTAAGATGCAATAGTATAAAAGATTCTTCAATTATAAGGAATCACACAATTTTTTTTTTTTCATAATTTTCAGTTTTGTAATGAGATATTCGTTCTCATTTGTTCTCTTATTCGAGATAAAATTTAATGCAAACAAATATAGTTCAATAATCATAAAACAGTAGAATATTTACAAAATGAAGTAAGGTTGATGGAGCTAAGTTAACTAATATATA